>VYXC01005076.1:139893-224198 GCA_013397175.1 Platysteira castanea
GTCACATCGCTCGCTGCCCTCGCGCTTCGTCATTTATTTATTATCATTACAATAATTAATATTGTTATATTATTTGGCTGGGGTCGGAGGGGGTTGGCGGCGGCTCTGGGGGTGCAGCGGAGGGGGGGGGTCCCGGTCAGCATCGCCGCCGTCCCCACGGGCAGCCGCGGACACGCGGGGATCTGCTGGAAAACACGCGCAATTCCAGCTTTTTCTGCTGCCCGCTCCTTTAAAAAAACCGGATTATTCTTCATCATCATAATGATAATAATAATAATTTCTGGTTTCGCTGGTGCGCGGGGGGACGGGGCGAGCCGCGGGACACGCGTGGGACAAACGCACCCGTGCCACCCCCTCGCCTCGGCTGCCCCGGCGCTGCTCCTCTTCGGAGCGCTTCTAAAACACAAAAAACGATCTCTGGAACTGCTTGAGTTTATTTCGGGTGGCTTTCGGAGCGCGGGGGATGCTGCCCGGCCGGCACAGCGCCCTGCAGCCGGCTCGGGCGAGGGGCAGCGCGGCTGTGTCACCACCACCCCCTCCCCAAAACGGGGTGCACCCCCCCGCTGGCTGTACCCCCTCCCGGGGTGGGGTGAGAGCTGTATTTTAGGGAGGAGCAGCTGCTCCTCACCCCCGTCCCCCCTCGGCGCATCCCTCCCTCTCCAAGCCCCAGGCACTGGGAAGTTATTTCCTCGGCGGGTTGGGGTCCCCAGTCGCCCCCCCTTTATCCCAGGAGTGGGGAGCGGGGCTGGAGGGGGAAGCCCCGGGCCGGGGGCCGGAGGAGAAGGAGATAAACAAGCGAGGGGGTTGATAGCTGTCATCATCACCATCATCATGGCTTTCATTTGGCTGCCTAATGAGTCAGATCACAGGCAGAGAGAAAAATTGTCAATCGCCCAGGCTCTAATGAATTTTTTTGCAAATTGTAATCAAGCCAGGCCGTCTCAGCTCGCTGATTAATGAGACCCAGGAGGCCCGGCCAGCACCTCAGCTTTTTATTCCATCCCGTCCTCCCTGCACTAAATTAACAGCAACTTGTCTGAGCTTCAAATTAACTCCCAATGATTAATTCTGATGGGGGGGTCTGAAGAATAGCTCGTCCTAATAGGCACTGGCCTCTGATGCTGTTTGAAATTAATACACTTCCCCTTTGGCTGCCGGCTTTAATCCAAGGCTGGGTTTTGACATCACTATATTTGTTGTTACAATAAATTCCTCTTACATCTGCAGATCAAATAATTGCGGTGCTCGGGGAGCGCGGCAGCTCCGCACACCCGAAGTCGGAGGGGAAGCAGAGCCGCCCGCTCCTCTCCTCCTCACCTCCCGCCAGCCTCAGCAAAACCCCCTTTTTTTTCAAGATTTACCTACAAATGTGTATTTTGAAGGCGCTGCCGCTCGGGATGCGGCGGCCGGAGGAGGCGACCCCCGAGCAGCGGGGCCGGGATGGCGCTGCCTCGCTCCTAAATAAGACATCACCGCTTTTAAATCCCCCCCTTCTGTCACCCTCTCTCCGCAGTGACCCGGCAAACTCACCGCATGCCAGGGCTGCCGCAGAGACCCGGCAAACTCAGCGCAGCTCGGCCCGGGGGTGGCGGGGGGCGGCCCTGGGAACGCGGCGCTCCCTCGGAGAGGGCAGCTCTGCCTCCCGCCTTGGTTCTGTTTGTCTTGACTTAATTGGTTTAATTATTTCAGCTGGGACCGGCCGGGCTGGGCCTTTGTGCCTCTTACCTGCCCCTGCTGCCCCCGGGGACGCGGCTGCCCCGGCGACAAGGACGCTTTTGTGCCCGGCCGGGGCGTGCTGGACCCCTCCGCGGGTGGGGTCATCCCCGCCGAGCATCCCCCGAAGCGGGGCTGACCCCGGTACCTGGAGAGAGGGGCGAGGGGGTCTGCACTCCCTTGGGAATACGCTCCCAAAGGGCTGAGCGTCCTCCCCGTCCCCCCACGGGTGGAAGTTGCCCCTCGGAGGAGACCCGCACCCCTCAGGACCCTCTGTCCCGCGGGATCGTGCGGCTCTCCCACGGCGCCGTATCCATCTCCATCGGAGCCCCGGAGAGCGGCGGGGCCGGGAAGCGGCGGCCGATGCAAAGCCCCGCCGTCACCGTCATAAAGCACCCGGCACCCTGACGCACAAAAGCAACACCATATGCACGAAGACAACCTGTATGAATTATAAATCGCATCGTAAAAATTGATTGCCGATGCCAACCCTTCGGAAAGGCGGGCGGCGCGGAGGGGGCAGGACCCCCGCCCTCCGCGGCCGGCACCGGGAGGGGACGCTGTGCCCGGCCACCCCGTGTCCCCCGAGGGTGCCGGGTCCCTTCCGTCCCCTCCCGCCGCCGCGGGATGCTCGCCCGCCCCTTGCTTGCTCTTTTCTCCCTCCCGCTACGCCTGGACCATAGAGAGCCTTAATCTATTTATTTCAAGCCACTTCATCCTCTCTGCCGCTTTTGTCCCGGCCCCAGCCTCTGGCTTTGTGGCAGGACCGCGGAGGTTTTAAAAGCCCCTTCCCCTATAGTTTGAGGTCTCCTTGGCTGCCTGAATGACAATGGCTGAAACAGGATTACACTGACCTGATCCTATTAAACTCGCCAATCGATCTGTGCCGCCCTCCCTCCGGCTCCGCAAACTTACTCGCCCAACTTTCCCCGGGGCTGGGAAGAGGGAGAAGCCAAAGGCCGCCTTTCCGAGCAGGCCTGGTGGAGGAAGGAAGGAAGGAAGGATGAAGGGATGGAGGTTACTTTTGGTTTGTTGGTTTGTTGCCTTTTTTTTTTTTTTTTTTAATGGAGCCACGTGGATTTTAAAGCTCTGCTTCATCTCCCAGAATCTCGGCTCCGAATTAAAAGGCGGCGTTTCCTCGGTGCCCTGACCGCCAGCTCTGGCAGGAGATGGAGTCAAATCCATAAAACCACGCGGAAAAGGGGTATTTTCACTAAAAGCAAAACGATTCTACGGAATTCTGTAGAATTCGTAGAGATTTTAGCTACGAGCCAAACCCTCCGCTGAGGGCAGCCCTGCCGGCTTGCGGGGCACCTCGGGCCGCGTTCCGCCTTTTACAGACAGCCCAACGCGGGGGGAAAACACCCTGGGAATCAACATCCTCCCCCTCTCCGTGCCGCAGGGAGAGCCCCGAGCATCTCCCCGAGTCCCCGGAGCGCTCCCGGCACGGCCAGCAGCGAGTCCCTCGTCCCTTTAACCTGCGGCAGGAGCGGAGGGAGAGGAGAGCGGCCGCAAGTTTAATTTTAAAACCTGGCTGCTCCAGGTTTTTCCTGCTCGGAGGGCACCGGGAGCGCCGGCGATGCTGCCCCGGGGACGCGGATGCTCCGCGCCGCCTCCTCCGCGCCGGCATCCGCGGGGGAAGGGGCGCCTGGAATTAATCCCCGTCCGTCCCCCGGGAAAAGAATTACGAGGCAGGGGAATGGTCTGAGAATGGCAGTAAAATATGGGGTGTTTACGCTGACCTGCCAGGATGACTGAATTAGTGGCAAGGGGCCGGAATGAGTGGCAAAGGGCCCATCGCCGACTCCGGGGGAGCGCTTTTAGTGCTCGGATCCTATTAATTAACGGAGCAAAAGACAAACCGAGGACTCCCGTTCATAATTTTCCAGGAGAGTGTTACCAGCAGCGGGGAGCTGGCTGTGTGGTGCCAAGTGCCTGGAGCTCCTAATCTTCTCCAAAATGTGCCAATACCCCCAAAATGGCCTCCCCAAAAGGACCATTAGCAGTGATCTGATTTTTTTTTTTTTTTAAGTTAGCATGTCTCGATGCTACCCGAGGTGATAAAAGCTGCAAATGCCAGAGTATGAACAGAAATCTTTGCTGGTTTCCTCCCTGTTGTGATCCACTTCGAGATGTCTATTTTTGCTGCAAAAGCATCCAGACTCGGAAAGATTGTGGGAAAAGGTGGGTTTGGCCCCAAAATCCCTTCGAGAAACATCGGCCTCCCTTGCCAGCATTCCCAGGACAGCCAAAAGAAGCCGTGGGCACCGTTACACAAATGAAGGAATTGGGGTTTGGTTTTTTGCTGGCAGCTTTGACTCAAAACGACCCAGTCGGCTTCTTCGGGCAACAGCAGCATCTCCTGACCCCAAATCCTCCTGCAGACATCCCTGAGGCATCCTCGGGGCGTGCCCCATCACCCCAGAGGGGCCAGCTGGGGGTACTACACCTTATCAAAGACACAATTCCCCCGCAATTCCTATATAAAAACCACCAGGTCGCCCTGCTGCCGAAATTCCGTGCCCTGCACCAAACTTGGAAGGCACCTGTGAGTTTTTAAGGAGCTTGGTTTAAAACTTTCTGTCTTAGTGCTTTTCACCCAAAACACCGAAAGGATTTGGGTTGGAATTCCCTCTCCCCAGCCCAAACACCAAGCCAGCCCCTCAGACTGCAGCCACACATCTCCAAAAATTGAAGCTCTGCCCAGCACCCATAGCAAGGACCAGGGCAGAGATTTCCCCAGCCCAACCAGTGCCAGCAGCTTCCCGTCCCCATTCCCCCTCTGCACGGAGGGGCCGGGTGACAGCAGAGACCTTCTGCAAACCTGTGGCTGTGCCATCGAGCCCCCAGCTTTCACCAAGCATCTCTCCATCACTCAGAACCCACTCGGGCTCTTCTGAGCCTCGTCACGGCCGCGGGCTCACAGGATCTGTCAGGAACATTGCCCCTCTGAATCAGGCTCCTGGTCATTTTTAAAACACAGGTCTGGATTTTATTTTTTAACCAGATGCTGGGCTCCGAAGCCCACGGCTGCTATTTCTCCCCCCTCCCCAATTATTTTCATATTTCCCCGTTTCCAGAGCGGCAATAAGTCCCCGCGAAAGGAGGGTAATGGGAAGGCTCTCTCCAAGAGAAATTGTTAATTTGGGATTTATAAAGGACTTTCCTTAATGAATAATAGTTGAGATCGATCTGTCTTCCTGCCTCGTTCTGCAAAGTAACATTTGTAAAGTAAGGTGATCCCAATTACTCCCTCTAATAACCCTCTCCAGAAGAGATTTCAGAGCTGCAGCCATGAATCCTCTGCTCCCCTGGTGCCAGGAGCATCCCTTGCTTCCAGGGGTTCCTGGATCCATCCAGCTCACAATCCTCCAGCTCCCTGCCTGCTGTGGACCAGCCCCATCACCAGGATGCCCTGCAGGGTCACGGGAGGCTTTGGGTTGGGAGGGACCTCAAAGCTCATCTCGTTCCACCTCCTATGCCATGGGAAGGGACATCTTCCACCACCCCAGGTTGCTCCAGGCCCCGTCCAGCCTGGCCTTGGGCACTTCCAGGGATGGGGCGTGAACACTTTGGTGTCCCAGTGGATAGGGAAGGATGGGGAAGTGCCACGCTGGCCTTGTCACCCCTTGTCACCAGGTGCCAGCTCCAGAGGGGGTCACAGGGGGTGCCCTGAGCCCCACCCACCTCCTGGCTTCTCAGAGCGAGGGGGACTGGGAAGGACTCAGTTACTGCCCAAAAGTGTCCTCACAGGAGAAAACCCCTGAAGGGCCCTTGGATCGACAGGAGGGCGGCAGCTCGGGGATGGATCCAGCAGCTCGAGCCAGGCGGGCTCCAAGGAGAAGCAAGGCCTTCTCTCCTGACTTTTTTTGGCTTAAAATGTGGATCCGTTGCAGATCAGAGCCAGCTCATGAGGTGTGGGTGCTCTCTCCATCTTCTCCAGGCCTTCAGCTGGAGACTGGAAGCCTTCAGGGAACTGATTCTTCAGCCAAGAGTGGGTTTTTCCATGCAAGGGCCTTCTCCAGCTGTTTTCCTCCCTTTTTATCCCTCCTCTCTTCCCTTTGCTTCCTCTCCACAGCAGGAAACGAAGGTGTGGAAATCCCATTCCCTTCCCTCCTTTCCCTGTTGTGGTCCCACATCTCTGTCCCACAACCAGAGGTTGGTGGGGTGTCTGGAGGGCCAGGAGCCAAGGAAGGGAGTTTTTTCCATGCTTTAATTCCTGCTTCCCTGGCTCCCCAGCACCGGGGAGAGAGAGACCCTCTCTGCCACACCACCAGTGCTCCCCTTCCTCCTTTGCCTCCCCTCCAACACCATCCTGCATCAGCTCAGAGCTGCCCCAGCATCCAGGGCACGCTAATCCCACTTTCCCAGTAATTCCAGGGAAAAGGAAACATCCAGAAAAATTCACCTTAATTTTTTCTTTTTTTTTTAAGGCAAAATAAAATTCTCTTTTAAATCCCTTCCGCGCTGCTGGAGGGAACTAAGAAGCACAAGTTGTAAGAGCCTTGCTCTGGGTCACCTTCAGAAGAGGTGACCCACGGACGACACTGCCTTTGGATGCCTCCTCCCTGCTCCAAGGACTATTTTGGGTGTTTGAGCTCTGCTCCGCTGCCCCAGTGCCAAGAACTCGCTGCTTTTCTGTCCCTGCCTGCAAACCTCGTCCCCGTGGTGAGCCAGAGCTGCTCCGAGCCGGGCACGGCGCTCAGACCTTCCCGCAGCTCGCAGGGAGGGGATGCAGCATCCCCGCTCTGGCTGCCGGCTCCGGAGAGGATGAAACCCCGAAATTATTTGTTCACCTGGCACAAAGCTCGGCGCTGCCAGAATTAACCGGCCGGGCCGATTAGCGGCAGCCATCAGCCAATAAATAAATTGGAACCATCTCCAGACCTGATTAGCTTGCTAATTAAGCTCAGTTACGGGGAAATCTGCAGTCAATCAGCCCGGCCATTACCAGTTGGATCTGCAGAGCGGGAGCTGGGGATGCTGCACCTCTGCTGGGAAGGAGGAGGAGGAGGAGGAGGAGGGGAGCGGGCTGGGGGTGGGAGGAAGGTGGTGCCGAACCCTCTTTCCTCAGCAGCGGTCGGAGAGGCTCATCCATGCGGGGGGATGCCCCACAGCCCCCGCTCCTGTCGGGGGAGGTTGTCCCGCTCTGTGCCGGCAGCACAATCCCTTTCCAGCCCCTAAAAACTGCAGGATTCCCCCAAAGACTCCGCACTCGGAAGGGTAAAACAGGGCTGGGAGGGTGCAGTTTATTTTTTTGGCTGGTCCAGGCTGCTCACCGCTTCTCCCGTGGCGATTTGCAGCTCTGACCCTTCCCTGGGGACCCTCCCCAGGATGCTGAGGGACATCCCCGTCCCAGCACAGGGGTTTCGTTTTGCCTGCAAGGGAGATCCAGCACCCTCGGTCTGGCCCAAAGCGGAGGTGGGATTTCCGAGCCAGAGTCCATCCAGTGCTGGCAGCACCGCGGGATGAGGTGTTTTGGCTTTTGGGACCCCCCCTGCTGCCAGCGGGCATCGGGCTGGGTGCTTTTCTCTCCATCTCATCCTTCCTCTGGCTCTGGCAGCTCGAGGCGGCTTCAGCTCCCAGCCTTTGCTTCATTAGACCGAAATTCCTGGCCTTTGATTCCCGCTAATCCTCCCGAAGGAGGCGAATCGCTCGCTCCCGCACCGAAATGACAATTTTTTACCGCAAAAGGGGGTCGGGAGATTCTCTTCCACTGAGCGACGAGCAGCCCTCGCTGTCAGCAGCGCCAGGTCCTGAAAGGCTGGAGCCAACTCCAGGGTTTTTTGTGCATTCCCTGGGAGCCCCAGGGTCAATCCCTGAGCACCAGGAAAGCTCCGCATCCCTCCTGCCCCGCGGAGCAGCATCACCTCTCCTCTCCCACCGCTTCAGGGCTCCTCATCCTCCCTTTGGCCAACCCAGGGAGTCTCCCCGGCTTCCAAACAGCCCCGGGAGTCGGGGAGCGGAGATCGGCGGGGGCAGAACGCAAATAAAAAAGTGCTAATTGCTGGCGCTGGGCGTCAAATGGTGGCTGCGAGCGCATTTATTGGGCAATTAAGGGCTTTACTGGGCATTAGGAGAGATCAATGACTGCCGGGTGGGATTCCCTGCCTGCCTGGGATGGTGGTTTTCCCACTGTACTTCCAGTGGTTTCCCCAGGAAAAGCCGCGTTTCCCCCCCGGTCACTCCCGCAGGCTCCGCTCTCCCTTTCTGGTTGGGTTTGATGGCCTGAAAGGTCTTTCCCAGCCGGAATTGTTCTCCAAAGTCAAGTTCTGGGCGTTGCCCAGGCGGGAATTGCGGGGAATTGCAGGGAAAAATCGCAATTCCTGCCTGAGATCCATCCCGGGGAAGAGGGGGAAAGGGGACAGGGGTGAGCTCGAAGGCCGGGCTCGGTGTGGGACGTGCCCAGATTCCCGCTGGGTTTTTCCCAGCCAGGTGCCAGTGGGAGATGTCCTTGCCCGTGGCAGGAGACGGGACCAAGAGGAGCTCCCAGGTCCCTTCCAACCCAAAACCGTTCATGTGGGATGCTGTGGGTGCTCAAAGCTTTCCAGGGATTCAGGGGATCAGCCAAACTGATGGAAGAGAAATCCACTGAGGATCACTGAACTCACTGAAAACAAACGGCTGACTCGGAAGTCCCCGCATTTTCAAGTTCCAGGCTGGGGAAATCCATGGCAAAAACCCCAGTAAAATCAGATTTCAGACACCTCCAGCTCTGGCTTTTGGCCACAGGTGGAGAAATAAAGACCCGGCTCTTTAAGGTTCCTCTTACCTGACCCCCAGGAAGCATAAAATCTTTTCTTTTGTTTAAAAAACAGTTGGGTGTGGGTCCCTCCTGGAAAACAAAGCTGTTTATGAGGAAGAGTCATCCCCCTCTGAGCTTCTTGTCCTCATCCCATTCCTCCCTTCACACCAGTCTGGTTTTGAGTTGAAAAGAACAAATAAAACCCAGCAGAACTGCCCAAGGAACGTCCTGGGGGAGGGCTAAAAGCAGGGGGTACCTACGGAGGGAGAATCTTCTGGGCTCTGCTTCCTCGAGCTGGTGCTCCCAGCATCCCTGAGAGTGAAGCCTTTGCAGGCAAGGGTGGAAAATGCCCAGCAAGGCCTGATGGCAGAGCTGCAGTTTGGGCTTTTTAGGAATTGCTTTTCCTCTGAAAAAAAAAAAATGGAAAAAAAAGAAGAAGAAGAAAAAAAAAGGGATGTTTCCCCCACTCCCATTACGGGAATCAAGAGTTTTCCTTCAAAACCTCTCCCTGACCCCCGTTGCTGTGCTGTAGGATATTTCCTTTTTTCTCAAGGTATCAGTGGATGCCACCAGCTGGGAGCGTTTCAGGGGTACACAGGGGTGGGCTTGGGGTAAGGTGAGGAACGTGGGCATGAAAGGCATCCTCAAATCTGCTCCAGCATCCCTGAGCACCAGGATCTTCCGGGAGAAGCCAGATCTTAGGAGGGCTGCTAGAGAGAGAGAGCAGCCGGCCGTGCCCATCACAGAATCAAACCCCACATCCCTTCAGGAGAGCAAAGGAGGGGAGGGACGGGTGGTTCCCCAAAAAAGGAGCACTACTACAGCTTTACTAAACCCAGGGGGAATCCAAAGCAAGTTCTCCCACGCTGGAAGTTCACATTTCAAATCCAGAAGGGGAGAACACGAAGCCCCCACCTCCTGCCTTGGTGCTGGTGGGGTTGGACGGGGTGGGGAGACTTTTCAGGAACAAAGGGGTGCAGCTGCTGGGTGACAAACCAGCCACACAACTCCCCAAAAAGGGGGGGAAACAATAAAATCTGTGGTTTTTCATCCCCCACGGTGCTGCTGGAGCCTCCCTGGAGCTCTTGGAAATGAAGAGCAGGGAAGGAAACAGGAAAGTTCCCCCAAATCCCCGTGTGACAGGAGAGGGGGGAGATGGGATGGGCAATAACCTGAGGAATGAACAGATTTGGGCCAAGGCACAGCAGGCCTAGAAGATAAATCCCAAATCCCACTCTGGCAGCCCCACTCAGACCATGAGGATCCAGCTTTATCTTTCCAAGCTTGGCCTGGTTTTCTCTGGAGCAAGATCTGCACTGAGGCCCCGTGGGACATCTTGGGTGGCTTTGCCTGTGCTGGGTGCAAGGTCACCTTGATGCCCTTTGGTGTCATCAGGACTGCGCTGGGTGCAAGGTCAGGACAAGAGACAACCCCATTCTGCTGCTTCTCCCTCTTTTTTTCCAAAAAATCCCCTACTTCTTCCACCCTCCCTCATCTCTGAGCCCCCCTAACTTCTCCGTGGTGCGTGAGGTGGGACAAGCACCGATGGTCAAACCTCAGCTCTGCTGTCTCTCTCCATGGTGCCCTCATAGATCTTAAATCTCTCATTTCTTTCTTCACACCAGGGCATGTCATTGAAATCATCATTTTTCCCCCCATTCAATGCACATTTGTGGAATTTTACCTGCTCTTCTCCAGCTCTCCCAAGGTGATGTAATTTCTTCCTGCAGGGACCTTTCCAGCGAGTTCCAGTCTGCCCTGGTGAGCACCCATCCCCTCCTGCTTCCCCCTCCATCCCACCTCTCCATCACCTCCTGCTTCCCCCTCCATCCCACCTCTCCATCACCTCCTGCTTCCCCCTCCATCCCACCTCTCCATCACCTCCTGCTTCCCCCTCCATCCCACCTCTCCATCACCTCCTGCTTCCCCCTCCATCCCACCTCTCCATCACCTCCTGCTTCCCCCTCCATCCCACCTCTCCATCACCTCCTGCTTCCCTCTCCATCCCACCTCTCCATCACCTCCTGCTTCCCTCTTCATCCCACCTCTCCATCACCTCCTGGTCCTCTTCTCCTTGAGCCTGCTCAGATTCCTGATTTCTCCTCGGGACGAGACCTTTGAAACTGTAAATAAATGTCAAACCCAGCTGCCCGTTGTTCAGAGAAGCCTCACGGAGAGCCACGATCTCCCTCCACAGAGATCAGGCCACACCACATCCTGCCCTTCAAGACGTTTTATTATTCTTACTTTAAATGATCATTCCAACCAATTTAGCAGATACAGATGTAACCATTACCAGCCTAATTCCTCGGCTCACCTCCTGAGAGTCTTAAAGCCAAGGTGCAACATTTACTGCTCCCTTCCTCGGGGAGAGGAGCTGTTTTTAATGGAAGCCCCCATATTTTTGGCCGGAAGATTTGTCACTCACTCCACGGGCACTTCCAGAACTCTTGGATACGCACCCAGTACAGCCCGGCTGACTTATTGCTTTTTAATTTATCAATTTGCACCGTTACTGGCTCTTCTGCCATCCCAGGTCTGGGATCATCCTTCATCTTTACGGCTGGCAAGGAGTGACAGGATCCGAGCAGCCACAGCAGGAGGAAGCAGGTGGGGCTCAATAAAACCACCAAGACTCAAGCAAAGAACAAGCTGGGCCCAGCAAGTTTTCTGGTCTTTATTAGAAAGAGACCTATACAATATAGCAGCCTCTCTCTGCAGTATTTTACAGCTTTTTTGTTCTTTTTTTTTTTTTCAATTTTTAATTTTTATTTTTAATTATTCAGAATACTGTACAGCTGACACAAAAAATCTCGACATGGAGGGGGGAGAGAGAGAGAGAGAGGAAAGGGGAACATAATACAAACTGGCATACTTAATCAAACCCAAATCATAGGAAACAACAAGCAAAGTGAAATGTTTGTCAATCGGTTTAATTACAGTACAAACAATATAAATAAAGCATCATTGAGTCATTGTAAAACAAACTTGCTGAATGAGGTAATATAAAAACAACAACAAAAGACCTTTTTTTTGCTTTTTTGTTTTTTAGAATTTCCACGCTGTCTCGTCATCATTTATACATTATTATTTACAGAAACAGAAAACAAAACAAAACAAAAAAACCACCCCCCGACAACCCAAAACTTGCCATAAAGCCTGCCATGTGCTAGGTGTCTCTGCAGGTACCCCTACTCTCCTGGGCTCCCTTCCTCCCCAGCAAAGATGAACCCCACAAAGCAGGAACACCTGAAAGCTCTGGGGGCTGAACACAAAATCCAACCCCTGCGGGTGCTCACGGGTGATTTGGGAACCAAGGGAAAAGGGACAGCGCCCGCTTCCCGAGGGTGCTGCCCAAAGGAAAAGGTGCTGCTTGGATTGAACCTCCAGCCACAGCCTGGTGGGGAGCAGGGGCTGAGCTCTGCCTTTGGAGAGTTTGGGACACAGCCCAACTCTGCCACCTTGGAGCTGTTCCTGTGGGAAAGGGTTTGGGATAAACTTCAAATCCTGCCGCGCCGAGGGGTTTTAAGGCAGCAGGAGCTGCAGATCCAAGCTCCTGGCCATTCCAAGCTGAGTCAAAACATCCCAGAACAAGTGCCTGTGTTTTAGGAGATGCTCCTCTCCCAAATTCCCCTCAGCTGGTGCACCCACACGCAGCCTGCAGGTGAAAGGTGCTCTCGACAGGGACACAAACGCACGAGGTTCCCTGGAAAGCTGGGACTCACAGAGCTGCGTGCCTTCAGAGGATGGGCACATCCTCCTCTCCTCAGCAGATTCAGTGGAGAATCCAGCTGAGTCCCTGGTTACCTCGGGAAAGAACGCTTGGAGGGGTTTTCAACAGCGTTTCTAAGGGATTGAAGGAAGCAGGAGGTGGAAGATCCATCGTTTCTGCACACCCTGACATTCCCTCACCACGGCTCCTTCCTGGGATCACCCCTGGGAGGACAAGGAACCACAGCCAGGGGAGGGATGCTGTGAACAACGCCAGGTCAGGGGTTCCCAGACTGCAGCACCCAAGCCCCCTTCAGCTGAGGTTTGTGGCCTCCCCACGGCAAAATTCTGGAGCTGGTCACGGCCAAGAACATGTGGGGGGAGGGATGAGGAGCTGCCCTCGGGGAAGAACCCACCTGGAGCCAGTTCTTGGGAACATCTCTCTTAGGAACATCTCTGTTATCCTCAGCAGCCCCGAGAGGCAGCGGGACCCGAACTGTTGCCAAATCCCCTGCAGCTCACTGGTCCCACACTCAGATCCAGCCAGAAAGATGAGTTTCAAGCAAATTGATATTAAAAAGGGCCTCTGAGCTGCAAGATTCTGTCCTTTCCACCTTCACAACCTCCTTCCTGGCTGGCGAGCTGGGATTTCTCCTCTCCAGTCCTGGAGGACAAGCTCAAGGTTTTCTCAAGCTGAATGTTGCTGTCTGAAGGAGTGGGATTTTTGGAAGACCTCTGAGGCTGCAGCAAGCCTGGACCTCATCTCCCTGCACCTCTCCACGCCCAAGTTGGTGTCCCCCATCCTGCCTCCTTGGAAGTGGCCGGGCTGACTCCAGCCGGGAATCCTGCCCGTTGGGAAGCATCCAACCAAACCCTGGCCCCAGCACAGACACACAGCGAGTGCAGAGCCACCTCCAGGTGACACCTGAGGGCTCCTCCACCAGTTCAACCCAGCTCGACTCCACTCAGGGTGCAGATGCCAAATAATCAACCTCACATTCAGCACCAAAACCTTTCTTGCTCCTGCATGGGTTTGGGGTTTGCCTCCAGCACAGAGGAGACCCGACCGAGTTGTCCCTGCCAGGCCTTCTCCTCCTCATGCCCTGCAATTCATGAGGACCAGGGGAGCATTTTTGGCTACTTCAGCTCTCGGGAACAACAAAAAACCCACGTGGATCAGTTTTGGAAAGCGGGGAGTGCACACAGAGGAGCTGGGGGTGCATTCACTGCCAGCAAGCAACGTGGGCACCGTGCCCAAGGCATGCCACGAGACCTCCGAGGNCCTTAGCACTGGAAGCTAAAAAAAACCCCCCACATCCAGAAAATTTGTGGCTGAGGGGAAGCTGAGGCTCTGCGTCCAACAGAACCCAGCGCTGCCGCCCGAAGGGGCCGCAGGGGTTTGGGGTACAGGCAGGCACACAGGGGGAGATGAAGAGGTTAAAACTGCTGAGATGCACACAGACATCTTTATTTCACCCAGCCACAAGTGAAATTCTCCCCCCTGAACGTTCCAGTCAGCGGTGGGAGTTCACTCACCCACATCTTGCTGTCACCCTGGAATGAAACACGGGGCCAAGAAACATGCGTGGTGATTTGGGGCTGAAGATGGCCCTGAAAAAACCCCCAAACCGACCTTTTACTTTTCAGAAATCATGCAACTCCCCTCTCAAAACATGAACTATTCACAGCTCCTGACAATCCTAGCCACAAGCCCTCAAACCTCCCTTTAAAGCGTGGGACAGGTTCAGTCAAATCAAGGTAAACTGTCCCAATATTTACTTTAAAAACTGGCCCATGCTAAAGAACAAAGCAAAACCTACAAATATCCTAAACCAACAAATTCACCCATCTACAGCTTTGGATGTTTTGCTCTATGACCTCTATTACTTTGTTTCAAACAGGAGATTATTTTCCAATAAAACCATTCAAGCCAACCTTCTTTTTTGGTAGCTTAGAACTCAAAACTCACTGCAGAACCTCTTCATTTGGGGTAGTTTGGTGTTTCTTTTCCACCTTGAAAAGAACTTTGCTCCGGGGCGTTTCTATTTTTTTCCCATTACGCAGCAAACACAAAAACATCCCAAACTGGGTTTTCCACGCAGTAAATTTCACCCACAACTCATCAAGAATGGAAGGTGTGGAGCTGAGGATCCAGGCCTGACAGGCAGGGATCCTGAGGGTCGGTGTAGGGGGGAAGGAAGATGCCTGGCGATGAGATGAGGGTGGGGAAGTTGTCTCCCCTCCAGCCAAGCTGCCCCAGATTTGTCCCCCAGTGCTCTCCTCCTCTCCCTCGAGTCCCCCCGCTGGCAACAACCACTTAACCAAACACGAAATGACCATTTCACCAACAATAAACCCCAAAAAACCATCCCTGTTAAGGTGCAAAGGCGGCTCCCCGAGACGTTTGGGGAGGGCCCCTCGGGGACCCCCTTGTGAAATCTGTGCTTGTCTCCACTACCACTACTTTACTCTAGAACCTAAAACTTACTTCATTTCTCCCGATCTCCATACAAATATAAAAACTGAAGCTATTCCAACCCCATATAATCTAATTATTCTACATTACAGTCACTTCCGAGCCCGGATCTGCATTCCCACCTCGACTCCTCTCCCTACGTGACTCGGCCTCCTCTGGCCCAGGGAAATCTTCAAGTGCAGCTAAAGCTTCTCTTTTTTTTTTTGCACTAACACACATAATTTAAGGGAAAGGGGGACAAGACAGCGAATGAAACATTATTGATGTTTACATGGTTATTTTACACTACGCCCAAACGCTTCAAAATCCTCTTCCCGGAGCTCACCCGGCTTTCCGAGCAGCACCATGGTTCTCCAAGCTTTTTAAAATTTTTTTTCTGCTCCATTTTTACCACTCAAATTGGAAATCTGGTAAAGGGAGCCCTGGGCCGAATCCCTGCGTTGGCAGGACCCTGGATTTTCCCAAAGCTGGGTCTTTTTTCTTCATGAAGAGCGAGGAGAAGCGAAGCCTCCCCGGCAATCTCCAGGTTCAGGTGGGACACACCCGACTCAATTCCCCAGCAATTAGCCAAAGACAGGAGGAAATACAGAAAACAGCAACGGCTGACTCACTGCTGGTGTTTTAGTCATGGATAAAGAGCAGGGAAAGGGAGATTTAAAGGTCTCTGGGATGAGGGGAAGGGTGAAGTGAGGGGTGCAAGGACAACCAGTGCCACAGACTCCGTTTGCAGAGAAAACAGCTTTGGCCGCCGGGTTTCTGCGGGGATTTCTGGAGGACTGGGTCACAGTTAGGGTTGGTTTGGTTCCCAAAGGGTGTGAATGGCCTGGCAAGAGGGCTCCAAAAAAGCAACGAGAGAGGATGGAGCCTGTAATTCCTGTAATACGCTGGAATTTCTGCTCCTAAAAATATCTCAAGGGTCGGCCTCGGAAGATTTTTAGGGAAGGAGCACATAATTCGTCCACCTGAAATCTGCCCTGGTTGCCCTTGTTCCTCAAACATCACCCTCAGCCTTGTGAGAGGAAGGTGGCCCAAAGAGAGCCTTAAACCATGCACGGAAAATAATCTCAAATTAGGGAAAAAAACCCCCAGCTCTGAAATGGAACATGCACTGAGAACTCTGCCCGCCGTGGGTTTGAAACACTGGACTTGGTTTTTTGGGATACAAAGGCCCTGGATGCTCCTGGGAGGGGGGGGAAGAGCAGGCAGCTCTAGCACCTCTGGGATTGCCATTCCCGAATCCCTGCTGTGTCAAAGCTCTGAGCACCAGCACACAGAGGGCTCCACAGCATCCCCTGCAGCTGCACATCAGCTGGGCTGTCCTGTCCTCGAGGGACCACCCCCAAGTACCAAAGATCAGGGAGCTGCGTGGGAATGATGGAGAGAAATGGCAGTTAAAACGCACATCTCTTCTGAATTTAAAAAAAAATAAATATTTAGGAGTATCCCAGTAGCAAGGGAATCAGCTGTGTCTGGTGCAGTCAGCCCAGGCTGGTTGGAGAAAGATTCCATCTCCCCAAATACTCGAAGGGCTAGATAGCAACGAAGTACAAAAGGACAACACCACCAAAGAGGAAAAGCTGGTCAATATTCCTGTGCTTCCACCTTGAGGCTTGTTTTTCTGCCACAATTTTACCTCAAATCCATAATTTTTTTTTCTTTCTCTGGTTTTCCTCAGGAGAACCACATCACATTTATTTTCCTTTGCGTTCTGTCCACATCCAGTTTCTTTAGCAACTGCTCCTTGTGCTGAACGAAACCCAGAGTTTCAAGGAAGAGCAGCCCCGAAGGCTTGGGAAACACACAGCAGCAGGTAGATTTGGGAATTTCTGTGCCACGTGCACCTCGCTGCCTTCACCTAATTGCTCCTTTGCCACCGAATTCGGGTGAGTTTTCAACTTCCTCCGTGATAAACCCTCCCCCCATCCCCACATGGCCGTGTGCCGCTTCAACAACAACCAAAAAGTCAAACCCACTTTTCTGCCTGCCAAAACCTCTGCTTCCCCACGCCAGAATCCCGCTCGTGGGAAGCAGGAGAAGGTGGGATGTGCCCGCTAAGACCAAAAGAATCCAATCAAGTATTCAAACTCGGAATTCAAATGAACTGTCCAGGCTACTTGCACAAGCCATTTTTCTTGCCGAAAGCAGGCGGGCTGGGAGCGGTGCCCTGCCCGCCGTGGTGAAGGCTATCAATTCTGAACTTAATCAAATCTGATCTTCCCCCAGCCAGAATGGGGCTTTTTGTCTTGGCTTGTGAAAGCTTCCTGACTTCTGGAGTGAAATGTATTTACAGCACTGAGAAACAGCCTCTTTTCTCCTCTCTGAAAGGTCTCACACGCTTCTTTTTCTTCTCTGTGCCCTGATCCCCTCCTGATATGTTGCTCCTCACGGGCTTTGGAAAGAAGAGTTCACTGCTGGGAATATTATCAATGTACAGTGATCTGCAACCCACAGATCCTAACTAGAACATTATTTAGTTCACATCCATTACAGTTTATAAATTAACAGAGATGTCATTTTCTGTACAAAAAAAAAAAAATTAAAAAAAAAAATCAATGTATATTTACGGTCTTTTTTTTATTCAAATAGATTTTAAATACATAGAATCTAGAGACACAATACAAAAATCTGTATAAGTTAGGCAATGCATCACAGGAGTGACCAAAAACTCAACACAATTTACCTTGGCAAAATGACAGAACCTATTTCTGCTGGCTGAAAACAACAACAACAAAAAAAAATTTAGCCTTTAATGCGTTTATTAATTTCACCAAACGTAGTTGAAATGTTGTTTTCCGTAGCGGTATTCATTATTCCTTTTTGTGTTTCAGGCTTACTCTTATTTATTTTTTCCATTTTGTTTTTACACCAAGGAGACTGCAGTCAAATAACACTCAGCAACTCATTTCCTCTCTTTGGACTGAAAAATTAAACAGATACTAAATTATGACAGTGAATTTAGAAAGGAGGGCTCCAAGGGCTCGAAAGAACATGTCTGAGATAATATGATGCTTCTAAGAATATTGCAATCACATCCAAGCAATCACCGAAGCGTGCCATGTAACTACCTCCTCAGCTAATATGCTTTTTTCTCCGTGATGACTAATCATGTTCTATTAAACAGCAGTAATGCTGGAAGAACTCAACTATACAAGTGTAATGAAGCCAGTATTCTCCCCGGACAGATTAGCTACAACTGATTTGACACATACCATCATAGGAGCTTCAAACCTGACAAACTCTGTGCTTGCTTCTGATTTATGCCGTCAAGCTCTTCAGGAGAAGAGAATGGAAATCCAGGCGTCGCCGCGTTCGGTAGAGGTGAAATGTTCTGATGTGCTTCACTGTCACTCAGGGAAAGTCACCGGCTCTCCTTCCTCCTCCTGCGGCTCGCCTCTCCTCTCCCCCCGCCCGTCCCTCCGCGCTCCGGGGGTGCCGCGTGTCCCCTCCCTCCGCGTGTCCCCTCCCTCCGCGTGTCCCCTCCGTGTCCGGCGCGGCCCCCGCGCCCTCCCGGCCCGGCGGCGGGCGCTGAAACAACGGCCTGCTGGGCAGCCCCCCGCGCTCCTCCTCGGCCCCTCGCGCTCTCCGGACGGCGGGTGGGGCTCGGGGACGTACCGAAGGGAAAAGGGAGAAGCAGAGTTGCCAGACTCACAGAGCGGAGCTGTGATGGGGATGGAGGAATGCGAGGCTGCGGATGCGACTCGGCTCAGCGACCACGCGCGCCAGCTCCCCTCAGATGATGGTGGGCATCCTCCCGCCGCTGTTGTTGCGGTTGTTGTTCTTCCTGGACAGGTTGGGGGTGGCCATGAGGGCGAAGCGCTCGTCGGGGCAGCCGTACTGCAGCAGCACGTCGATGCACTCCTGGCTGGAGGCCTGGCGGGCGTAGGCCAGCGCCGTGTTGCCGTGGGCGTCGCGCGCCATCACGTCCACGCCGTACTGCGGGGGGAGAGGAGGGGCCAGTGTTGGAACATGGGGTGTCAAAAATAGAGGGAGCGGGTTTGGGATGGAGAGGGGTTGGATTGAGAGGGGGAGAAGGAGAAGGAGAGGGAAGGAGACCAGCCTGACAACACGAGCGAGGCAGCGCCGAGCGACGTACGGAAAAAAATGTTTCTTGAGGGAGGGACTCTCACGTGTGGGACAAAATAAAAAAATACCCAGTGCTATTCCAAGCTGTCTCCTCCCTCCTTTCCTATGCCCTCCTTCACTTCCCACAAGCAGCAGAGAGGCAGAAACATGCTTTTCTACCACGGTGCCACCTTCCGAGAGCGCGCGGTGAGGAACACCCGGCCTCGGCACATCGTCCCCGTGAGAGCCCTCCAGGAGCAGCTCTGGGATGCCCCGCTGAGGGCCACAGCCCAGCCCCAGGGCCAAGCCCTCCCCTGGGCAGCGGGTCCTTACCCAGATGAGGAGCTGCACCAGCACCACGTTCCCTTTCCGGCAGGCCAGGTGCAGGGCGGTGCGCCCGTCCCCGTCCCCGCAGGTCTCGTTCACCTCCTCCCGCGTGCCGTGGGCCAGGAGCAGGATCACCGCCCGCAAGTCCTCCTCGGCTGTGGCCCTCAGGAGATGCTGGCCCAGAGAGAGCTCCAGGCACTGCAGCGGGGCGAGGAAGAGCTTCTGCTCGTACTTTGCGCGTATCCAGAGCTCTTTTTCTTCCCTAGGGAAGCCAGAGGGGACAGGTCACTCTCAGCTGGTGTTGCAGCCAACCAAGAAGTTATTTCCCGTTCCTAATTCATGGCAGGAAAGCCCTCACAGGGACAGTTCACCCAAACCTTGTGTTTTTAGCAGCATTTCTGTTGTCCACCTCACTGTTCCTGAGCCAAGGCTCGAGATCCTCCTTGGTGGATGGGGTTGTAGGATCACAACAGCCAGGATCACCCTGGGCCAGCAAGAGGTCAGTGCAAGAGCCCTCGCTGTCACAAAGACACAACAGGCAGCCAGGTTCCACCTTAAGGCTGGAAAATACGCTGCAAAAAAACGCACCCAATTTCTGCATCCCCGACCAGAAGTAACCAAACAGGGGCGCTTTGTCCCCCTCCAAGGTGGGTCACGTTCCCGAAGGCATAAGGATGGTCCCTCTGTTTTCCCAAAATTCAAACCGAAGCTTTGAAGCACCTTTTCCTCCTGATATATCAAAGAACCAGCAGAGCCTTTCTGGCGCTCTCAGGTTACAGCAGAACAAGGACTACAAACAAGGCCCTCCACTCGCCATTTAAAAAATTACCATACAATTACATGATCTGAGAGCACCAGCCCCGGACAAAGCCCCATTTAGAGGTCCCTCAGGTAATCTGCTCAGCCTGTGAAAGCCACATACATCACCTGAGCCAGGCCAACTGGGTGCTGGTGACAGATTCTCTCCTCTGGAGTACAAAAGGCCAGGCTCTGTTTACGCCTTTCAGCCGTGTTTACACTGCTCCCAGTAATCTAGTGTCAGGTTAGCCCTAATCTGTTTTTAAATACTTATGTAAACATCTCCTTCCAGCAGCAAATCTGGATTAGTTTTGCATCATTTCCTGGGACATGTGGAGTGACCTCGCTTTGACCTGCCCGGATGCTTTCAGGCACAGCTTCCCAAAGCAGGCACAGCTTCCCTGCCCCGGCCACAAACAGGGCCAGGGCTTTTCTTCAGAGCAAAAGTGCAAACAGAAAATTAACACAGAGAGTGCTTCTTTTACCTCAAACCTCTGAATGACTCCTGCAAGCTAAAAGACACACCAAAAAACCCCTCCACAACCCATTTGGGCAGTTGCAAATTAACCTTTGATGGCAGGCTCTGATAAATGGAGTATTGCTGCAGGTATTCCAGATGGAGAGGAAGAAGAAAAGGAGTTCTCTTATCAGAATCTTTAATTCATGGCTTTTCTAATTATACTTTTTTTAAGGTAAAAAGCCAAACTAGAACCAGTACCTTGAAAGGGATACAGTAACATACAATTACCTACAATCAAATGGACATTCCTACACCAGTTCCACTTCCAGTGTCCATCTAGATGATCTTCAAGCATGTTTAGCTAAGACCTCACATGATTTTTAAACACACACAGAGGTACTGAGAGTATAACCACCACATCCACCACATGTTTAAAACGTGCCAGACCGGAAAATGAAGTGATTGAACCTGTGCTGTTCACCCACAGTGACACACACCAGGGCTCTGGGCATTTATTTTTCACCTCCTAAAGGCAAAATATTCCTCAGATATGTAAGCAAGATTTTTTTTACCTCAGTCAAGGGCCTGCAAATGAATCCCCCTCTCCCTCAGACCATCTTCTGAGTGAGAGAAACTTGTGGCTCCTCTCAGAGCACCGGTTGCTGTGATTACTGAGAGAAGTCCCTTTTATTTTGCAAAAAAGCTGTTTGACACAAGTTTCCCATCTCCAATCACCATTCAGCCTAAACTGTAATAGTGATGCTAAATACAGACAGTAACTGCTCAGTTCAGGCAGAGGCTTCCAGAGCTCGAGGCTGCTGCTCCCCAAATCCATCAGCACGGATTTCACGTCTGCCGTGCGTCACGTGGGGAATCCTGGTGCTCCTGGAAGGATGCAAGGAGGAGGGATGGGCATGCCCCAGTCCTGCTCAGGTTGATCCTACTGCCTCAACAGGCTGGGGAAAGAACAGGAAACTCCTTAAAAGTCAGTGTCACAGGAAGGGGAATGTGCTGCCACCTGCCTCAGGGCTGGGCACCAAGTGACTTCACTCACCAAGGTCCAGCTCCTCCACCTTTGGAGTCACATCAAGGGTTGTGGTGAAACTATAAATCAAATTAAAAGTGTTTCAGAGGCCTCAGCCATTTGGGGCAGCACGTCACTGATATCAGTACTGAGTGAGATTTAGGTCTTTTTCAACAAGAAAGATTGGGATTTTAGGGTCGAAAACAAAACCTTGTCAGAGGTAGGAGGAAAAGCACTCCGGACTACACCTCATGGACAGCCACAACACACAGGGACTGCTTTTCAGTGAGCATCTAGAAAGCCAATGCCCACAAGCACCCTCCCTACAACTCTGGCACAAACCATTTAATTTGGATGGGAAGTCCTGGGGACTTTCCTGGGAGACAGCTGCAGCTCCGCCGCTCGCCTTCATTTCAGAAGCCCTGACAACAAGACATAAATACTGCAATTGTTGCTCTGATGCCCCAATATCACTTCTGGGATCCACAGCTTGTCTTGGTTGAGGTTTCATTTCCCCCAAGGAAGGCCAGTCCAAGAGCAGAGTTGTCAGCAGTAGATCACTTAACCTCATTGCAGTTCCCCGGAGGACCACTGCTCACATCCCCTGTTAGTTAATGAGCTAAAAAATGAATTATTGGAGCGGTCAGCAATAAGCAGGAAGAGGAGGCACAGTGTTTCATTTCAGCCAGCACTGACATACCTTTAAATAAATCAACTGAACAAGAGTAGGAGGAAGTGTGAGGAAGAGCAACTCATCAGGAGAAAGACACCGAACCAGTCCCTAAAATAAAGGCTGGTAAACATTTCCCTCTTTTCCTCCCTGAACTGTAAGCCTGGCAATTCTAAATGACCCCCTCCATACCAGACACCTCCAGCTGTAGTTGTCAAAGCCCAACCAAGACTCTTCCAGTGAACTTTCAACAGTGGAAGTCTTAAGACCAAATTAAAGCAAGATCTTCCTGTGCTCAGATGGTCCCAAACGCTGGAGAAGGTGTGAGCTGCCTCTTCCTCATAAGCACTAAAATCAAGAGGTTATAACCTCCTAGATAAACGTAGAGAAATGAACAATAGAGCTCTAAGGGCAGGCTTTGAGCCTTTTCTCTCTAAATATCTGCATTCCAACCCTGATTTGTGTCTGCTGGTACAGACTCCCAACCTCACTGGTTACACAAGGGGCACACCCAGCAGAGGATCACTGCAGAACCAGGAACAAGTCACTGATCCTGTCCAAAAAGTGCCACCAAGCTCTCTGCTCTCGCAGGAGTCTCCATCACAAGTGAACCCCAAGAACACACTGTGGTGTGAGCAACAAAATCCCTGCTGCAGCAGCAATGCTGCACATAGGTAAAAGGTTATTAGAAACAGATGAAAATTTCAGTTCTCGGTTTATTTTGATCTAATTAGGTGCTTGCTTCTCAAGATAATGTCCAATTATTTAAATTACTCTGCCAGCCACATCACATCATTATTATGTGGAAACATAAATACTGGGCACTGGAAGGGGGGAGGGTAAGCAGGGAGCATCAGAGAAGAGAAAAAAGCAGATTTGCTTCGAGCACAGCCTCGCTCCAGGAGCTGCACTGTGTTCCCCACTTGTGGCTTTGCACTGGAGATGCTCCTCCAGGAGCCCACACCCTGCACAGCTCAGTCCCATCGTGTGGTGCATTGGGTTTCCCACCCTACAAATCCCATCAGAAGCCTCATCCCGTTGGTATCCACTCTCCATCCTGACTCCTCCTCGCTCCCGTTCACCTCTGCCTTCCCCTCCATTTGTCCCTCACATGTATTTGGTGGAGTGACATCAGGAGGATGTGCAGAGTGGGGAAAAAATTCATGTTCATACGGTGACCCAGAACTGCCTGAGTAGGCAACAGCACGTGGCTGGAGAGCCTGGGAACTTGCCACCAGAATTCCACAGCTCAGGAGCAAGAGCAGCCGTGCTCTTACCAAAGCATGACTAAAAGGATGACTAAAATGTCGTGTCGCTAACCCAGAGTTACTCACCACTTGTTAAAAAGCTGGATCAAATTCTGAAGGTTGAATTAGAAAGACAGTGGACAGCAGGTATTTAGTATTTACCATGGCACGGCACTGATTTCCCACCACCAGAAATACGAGCGGGCTTCTTACAGGCATTTTAAAGTGAAGTTTTATCCTCTGCACCTCTGACAACACTGAAAAGCTCACGGATTTTTGTAATCTTTTCTTCTCTCTTGCTAAAGGAACTAATTCTGTAAGGGAGGAGGCCTCTCAGTGGTGTCTCCACGGTGGCTGTGCAGGTGCTGAGCCTGTGCGTTGCCATTTCTGGTTGCTCACTGAAGTACAACCCTTTAATGCCGTGGTAACCTGGCCAGCTCAGCAAGAGCTCTGCCAAATTTCCTCTCCTGTTGGCCAGCTGACAAGGTTAATGTGTCTCTTCCAAGAAAATGAAGTAAATCTAACCCACTGCACCTCCCAAACTCCTGGAAGAGCCCCAGGATGTGTCATTAGCTTCGTGGTCCAGCATGCAAGGAGCACACATCACCGAATGACCTAATGGTGCTGGGCAGCTGGATGTGCCGGGGCTTCCCGATCAAACAACCCCCTCTGTGATGATCCCAAAAAATGGCACTGCTTTGGACAGAGCTGGTGATGCAGTGCTGGGACGAGTAAAAGGAAAACATCGGGGAGGTGGGGAGGGGGGGGACAGGATTGAAATGTTGAGGAAAGGTTCACGATGCTTTTAATTGCAACGGCGAAAGGGGGGAGAAGAGGAGAGGGCGAGAAGAAAGGGGCTAGCAGCAAGGAATTTCCAAAGTGCCTTCCTGCCCCGAGCAAAGCAGGAACTGGGAGGAGAGGCATGGAAGAGGAGCTGGGAACAATATGCTGAGAAAACACAGGGGCTTCCTCTCTCTCTGCAGGAGAAGACCCCTCTGCTGCATTGCAAAGGCAGCGCGGGGCAGCTGAGCGGCTCCGTGCCCGCATGCCTGCTCCGCCCGGCCGCGTTGCTAAGGGGGAAGGCACAAGCCCACTGGGAATAGCCAGGGCCCTGGCAAACAAGAGGGCTCCAGACAGCAAACAAAGACCGATGGGTATTTATTCCTTAATTACGGAAAGCTTGGAAGAAACAGGCCCACTGTAAATCCCGCCTGCCCAGGGAACGGGCCGCGATTTATGCGCGCCGGGGCAAAGAGGAAATAAATATCTCGCTGGCTCCTGATCAATATTATGAGTGTTTTGCCAACCTACAGGGTGTTTTATGAGCTGTAAGGACAGAAAGGGATCATTAATAATTAAATAAAGTCAACCTATTAAGCTTATTACGTCTTACAAGTTAAACATCCCTGACGGACGCAGGGCAGCCCCACAGGAACGCCGTGGATCAGCCAGCCCGTGGTCTTGCCTCGGACTCTGGTCCAGGGCTGTCTCCAGTGAGCAGTGTGGTAACCCAGCCTGGAAATGAGTTAGTCACTGTCTGATGGGGAATTTACCTGGCTCAGGGCTGTGTTCAACTCACTCTTCAACTTTTTGTCCAGGAGACAGGCAATTCTGTGCTGCTGAACCACGCCAAATTCAGGTTACTTCTCCTACTCGCAGTCCTTTTCAACCAAACCAAACCAAACCAAAAGGCACAAACCCCTGGAAGTGTTCAAGGCCAGGCTGGCTCTGAGTAACCTGGTCTAGTGGAAGGTGTCCCTGCCCATGGCAGGAGGTTGGAACGAGATGGTCTTCAAGGTCCTTTCCAACCCACACCATTCCAGCACTCTCTGAAATAAAGGTGGTTTCCCACCAGCTGCACCTTGCACTGCCCGGGACTCGTCTCCTGAAGCCCCCAGCTCTGGACCTTCTCCACCATTAGCTCTCCTATTCCATTTTCCAGTTTTCCTTTCATAGCTCCGTGTTTCAGAGGGAAAAAAAAAGCCCTGCTGTGTGTGAGGGACAGAGATCACTCATTTGTGCAGAGCTCCATGTGCTTCTCAAATTAATCACGTCTTGCATGACACCAGCCAGTATCATCATTATTGGGATTCGGTGGAGCTTCTCCACCTTTTTCCCTCTCTCCTGACAGCATTCCCCTGCACAGGGCTCCAAAACAGCTGCTGGTTCTGCACTTGGAGGTTACCCCTCCACGGAGCAACCAGCACCTCTCCTTTAAGTGTTAATACACCAACAGGATTTATCACCGCCCTACTTTAACGACCAGCCTGGCTGAGACATCAAGGTTTACTGACTTCAAGCTTTTTGGATAAATACCCTGCAATTGTGGGCTCTGATTTATTACGTAAAATTGCAGCCAGCTTCTGTTTTCATCGCACGACACTCCATCCAATAATTTTTAAGGTTTACTCGATAAAATATGTCACACCTGAGGTTTACTCCGTGTAAAGTTAAGCAAAAACTGTGAGACATACAACAGCAGGGGATACCGTGGGTACTAAGATAAGGCTTATTAAGCTGAGAATAAAGATCCTAAGGGTGACAGCTCTAAGCCCTGCAAGCTGGTTAAGTCTTTTCTCAATAAAAATCCAGGTTTTCTCTTTGTTCCGTACAACTATGTGAAATGGAAACAGTCCCTAGAGATTTAATAAAAAGCTTGAAGAATGCCTCAAGTTGTTCTTCTCCTCTAACCCCAGAAGCCCCAGAATTTTTTGAAACAGCATTGCCAGCAACATTTCAGAGGGAAAAACCCTAACAATGGTGAACCCCAAGGATTTAGAGCTCACTGCTGCCCTGAGGAGACCACAAAGACAATCAGAGGGCTGGAGCACCTCTGCTGTGAGGGAAGGCTGAGAGGACTGGGAATGTTCAGCCCGGAGAAGAGAAGGCCCTGGGAGACCTCATTGTGACCTGAAGGGAGTCAACAACAAAAATGGGGAGAGCTATTTACAAGGGTCTGGAGCGACAGGACAAGGGGGAATGGGTTTAAACTGTCAGAGAGTAGGTGTAGGTGGGATATTGGGAAGAAATTCCTCCCTGTGAGGGTGGGCAGGCCCTGGCACAGGGTGCCCAGAGAAGCTGTGGCTGCCCCTGGATCCCTGGAAGTGTCCCAGGCCAGGTTGGACAGAGTTGGGATAGTGGAAGGTGTCCCTGCCCATGGCAGGGGGAGGAACTGGATGGGCTTTAAAGTTCCTTCCAACCCAAACCTTTCTGGGATTCTGTGATTTCAGACATGTAGCTTGGTGAAAATAATTTAAAAAGCACCGTGAAGAGTGTAGGAAGATGGACTTCTGCTGAGGTTTGTGAGGAGAGACTTTGTGAGAGTCTGGAATGCAAAAACCAGGAACAACAGTTCCCTTGCACCCACCCTCTGCTGCCCAGCGGGAAAGCTCCTGAGCTCAGGATCTGATTCCTTTCATGTGCTGGCACATCACATCCAGGCAAAATTTAACCCAAACCATATCACTGTGCTGGCCACCAGAACAAAAAGGCTGATAATGTGTTATCACTGTGTGGTTCTAGGCACACAAGTGGACTGCTTCCATTTCTTGAGTGGTCAACCTCAATCCTTGGGCACACCACAAATATTACCTAAAAAACCCCAAAAGCTACAAGAGTTGCATGGAAATGCTAAAAGCAAGGAGTGTATTTGTTTCTTGCTTGATTTCAGGAATAAATATATATATATGCAGGGAATAGGAATTGGAAACATGTACCAAATGCACTTCATTACTCGTGTGTAACCACACTTAACCTGATGTCTTAAGTGTATAAATCAAAGAGCATTGTGCCAGTACCTAAACACAGGCTGGAAATTTCAATTTGCCGTTTGATATACAGTCACTCGGGCTAGCAGATCCCATTAATTCCCAATTTGTTAGCACTAATTTTCTCCTATAGCAAGGCTGTGCTTAACGCAGCGGTGTTTTAAGTAGAGCTCAGGAAATCATTTTTTTTGAAAGGGGTGAAACAAAAAAAAAAAGAAAAAGAAAAAGAAAAAAAAGAATGAAAAGAATAAAAAGGAAAAAAAGAAAAAAAAAGGGAAAAAAGAATGAAAAGAATAAAAAGGAAAAAAGCAAAAAGAAAAAAAGAAAAAAAAACAGAAAAAAGAAAAAAAGAAAAAATGGGAAAAAAAGAAAAAAGAAAAAAAGGAAAAAAAAGGAAAAAAGAAGAAAAAAAGGAAAAAAAAAGAAAAAAGGAAAAAAAAGAAAAAAAAAGAAAATTCCCTTCTCAAAGGTGACGTCGGGGAAGGGGAGTGACACTCAAACATTGCATTGCATAAATTTCAGTAATTTCTGGTGGAAAGTGGAGGAGTAGCAGAACTGTGTGAGTGTGTTATAAATAATGAGGCTGGGAGAAAAAAAATAAACCCCTCGGAGGGGTCTGATAAGCTTCCAGAGTAGAATGAGATCTCAAATGAGAGCTTGCTTGAGGTTTCTGTCATGGAATCAGTAAGGTGGGAAAAGACCTCTAAGATCAGCAAGTCCAACCGATCCAAAATGCAAAAACCACGCTGTGGGCTCCAGGAGAACCCAATCTTTACCTGAGGATCNGGGAAAGCTCCTGAGCTCAGGATCTGATTCCTTTCATGTGCTGGCACATCACATCCAGGCAAAATTTAACCCAAACCATATCACTGTGCTGGCCACCAGAACAAAAAGGCTGATAATGTGTTATCACTGTGTGGTTCTAGGCACACAAGTGGACTGCTTCCATTTCTTGGGTGGTCAACCTCAACCCTTGGGCACACCACAAATATTACCTAAAAAACCCCAAAAGCTACAAGAGTTGCATGGAAATGCTAAAAGCAAGGAGTGTATTTGTTTCTTGCTTGATTTCAGGAATAAATATATATATATGCAGGGAATAGGAATTGGAAACATGTACCAAATGCACTTCATTACTCGTGTGTAACCACACTTAACCTGATGTCTTAAGTGTATAAATCAAAGAGCATTGTGCCAGTACCTAAACACAGGCTGGAAATTTCAATTTGCCGTTTGATATACAGTCACTCGGGCTAGCAGATCCCATTAATTCCCAATTTGTTAGCACTAATTTTCTCCTATAGCAAGGCTGTGCTTAACGCAGCGGTGTTTTAAGTAGAGCTCAGGAAATCATTTTTTTTGAAAGGGGTGAAACAAAAAAAAAAAGAAAAAGAAAAAGAAAAAAAAGAATGAAAAGAATAAAAAGGAAAAAAAGAAAAAAAAAGGGAAAAAAGAATGAAAAGAATAAAAAGGAAAAAAGCAAAAAGAAAAAAAGAAAAAAAAACAGAAAAAAGAAAAAAAGAAAAAATGGGAAAAAAAGAAAAAAGAAAAAAAGGAAAAAAAAGGAAAAAAGAAGAAAAAAAGGAAAAAAAAAGAAAAAAGGAAAAAAAAGAAAAAAAAAGAAAATTCCCTTCTCAAAGGTGACGTCGGGGAAGGGGAGTGACACTCAAACATTGCATTGCATAAATTTCAGTAATTTCTGGTGGAAAGTGGAGGAGTAGCAGAACTGTGTGAGTGTGTTATAAATAATGAGGCTGGGAGAAAAAAAATAAACCCCTCGGAGGGGTCTGATAAGCTTCCAGAGTAGAATGAGATCTCAAATGAGAGCTTGCTTGAGGTTTCTGTCATGGAATCAGTAAGGTGGGAAAAGACCTCTAAGATCAGCAAGTCCAACCGATCCAAAATGCAAAAACCACGCTGTGGGCTCCAGGAGAACCCAATCTTTACCTGAGGATCAAAAACTGGAAGAGGATGAATTGCAACGCCCCCTAAAGACCTTCAGAAATGTTTCTTGATCCTTTGTCAGCAGTAACTCCTACGGTTTGGTTTGCAAGGGAAAACAAAAGTCCTTTCAGGGGGCTTTAATGGGATCTTAATTCCAGTAGAAGCAGTAAGATGATGGTCTTTGGAGAATTTGGGAAAAAAGCACCCTCCAACCATTACAGTGAATTTATGTAAGACATAAAAGAGAAAATACAAGTAATAAACGTTGAAAAAACCCACATTTAGAGCAGCAAGCAAATAAAACCAACTGCTTGCTCTGCACGAGTCAGCAGTGGGAGGCAAGAGAGTTTTCAGGGGAAGGTCCAAGCGCTGGGAAGCAGCTGGACCATCCCCGTGGGCAGCATTTCTGGGATCCACCTTCTAAAGACGCTGCAGGCACCTCCCCACTGTCCAACTCTTCCCAAGCCACTTGGAGCTCTCCCTTCTGCTCCCCTCGCCCCCTGATGTCTCCTCATTTGCAATTCACACATCACAGAATCACAGATTCGTTAAGGTTGGAAAAGACCTCCAAGATCAGGTCCAACCTTCCACCAAACACCATCGTGCCCCATAGTCCACTCATTCCACCAACACTTCCAGGGATGGTGACTCCTCCACCTCCCCGGGCAGCCCCTTCCAATGCTTAACCACTCCTTCAGTGAAGAAATTTCCCCAAAATCCAACTTGAACCATCTCCCTGATGCCAAGGACTCTGCAGGAATTGCTGATGTCACCAGACTCTTCCATCAGTCGCATTTATTAATGGTTGTTTTTATTTAGGAAAAACGATGCCTTTTTTGGCAAGTTAGACCTCCCAAAGTATTCCTTCAGTTCAGCAAGTGAGGGGACTTCCCTCCACCTCTGTTTTAGCGGGCTGCAGGTGTTTGATGCTCTTCTCAAATCATAAATCGTAACTAGTTAAAAAAAGACTGTTGGTAGACCTGCTCATGTTTCTGGAAAAGCAAAGTGGATAAAGAATTTCCTTGGAATAAAAAGAGATGAAGACTTGAGAATCCTCAGCAGTTAACACCCAGAGAAATCCATGAAGTTCCTTTGCCTAAAAACTGAAATATCAGTGCTTTTTGTTTGTTTGTTTGTGTATTTCCAACAATGGGACACGCAACACTGAGGTTGTTGCCAAAAACAAAAAAATGTGTCCCAAAAAGGTGGGATTAGAGATGGATGTGGCTTCCAGAAGACATGGAAGTGGCTCACATCCTGGTGAGGGGCTTTTCCAGTGGTGCACCTCTGCCTATTAATCACTTGCAAAGCTTTAGGCTTTTATGATTTACAAGCCATAAGGTGGATTTTCGACAGTGGGAAACCCACAGAAAACCTGATAGCAAAGAAAATCCACATGGGAGACACCTGCCAAAAGTGACAGCAAGTTCCACTTCCAGAGCAACTCAGAGAGAGCTGTGCAGGGATTTAAAAGCTGAATTAAAGCCAGAATTGAGGAATTAAAGCCTCTTGCCCAAGTGTTCTTGGTGCATAAGTGCTCCCTCTCTCTCTCTCTCTCTCTCAGCTACTTCCCTGCAAATCCCTCTCCGGGCCACATTTGGAAATTATTTAAAAAAGATAAAATATCCCTAATCTGTTCCCAATTAGAAGGAACATGTGAATATTATTTTCTAATTTGTGACTCAATCTTAAAAGCGAACTCACTGAAATAATTACACCGGCTCCTGAATATTCCTATTGTGCTCCTGAAAAAAAACCAAAATGAACAGTGGGTATGTCCTCTCCTGCCCGAGACGCCCTGGGGCTGAATGTATCAACAAGAACCATCAAAGCCCTGGATGTGGACTGCCAAAAAACCTGTAATTTCTGCTCCCTGGCAGCTGCAGCCCAGGGGTTGCCACACGGATTCGGTCTTTGTGCACCTTGGGTTTGTGGCGAGGAGGGACGAGCCGAGGAGGCCCAAGCTGAGTGGCAAACCACGAGGTGTCCAAGCTGCCCACTGCACAAGTGACCCCTTCCAGCCCGTCTGAGCTCTAAGCCAGGATTTACGAGAGCAGCAACGGAGACTTCTTTGTAAAACCCAGAGGCGGCACGACTTGAGCGAGTAACTCCTGAAAATTGGTAATTTCCTGGTGGTTAGCAGGAGAAGGCCCACCAATGGGGAAGCAGAGGCTGCTAATAAATTTATAGTGCGTTATATGCCAATTAGACCCCCTCAGCCCTTCAAGAGGCAGCACCACCAATCAGGTTATCATTCCACAAATGTACTCTTTAGGGCTGAGCTCATCACAAATCAATCCTGCATTTCGAGTGCGATTTTCATTAGCGTTGCCCGGGTCTGCACTGGTGAAACAACGCAGGCAGGTATTTTCCTTCTCCCCTCCGAGCACCCTTCCCCGATGCCTTGCGTGCAGCTATTTGCTCCTCCTCGCCTCAACTTCAAATGGTAAATAATCACTTTGAATACCACATTAATCCTGCGTCGAGCCAGATTTATTGCGCGCGTCACACGCGGGAGTTTCGCCGTCACTCGCAAGCCAGCCGTGAACCCCGTGCTTAAATTACATCCTTGTACCTGCCCATGCACCATGCAAGGCCCTGTCAGTACCAGGAGTCAGCAGCTCCCTCAGCTCCCCACCCCGTGACATCCACGAGCTGCTCGTTTGGGAAATCAGAAAAAGGAAAAAAACACGGCAATAAATACTCTGTATGGTTTAGCGTCTGCTTTCAACCTCTGGTGACAGCTTGAATCACAGCTTTTAGTCTGCGCGAGCAACATTGCGTTTTGGATGCTCTTCTTTGCTTCATTTTTTGCCGAACGAGGCCAGAGACAGCCTTTAATTTCACCTATGGCAGCATGGAGATGCCTCCTGGTCAGGAACGCGGGGCAACCTGAGTCACCAGGGATGTATTTTCCTTTTCTTTTCCTTCTGAAGCCAGGTACAGACCTTGGAGAAGCGCACCCAGAAACCTATCAGAGAATATCCCGAGGTGGAAGGGACCCACAGGGATCAAGTCCAGCCCCTGGCCCTGCATGGACACCCCAAAAATACCACCCTGGGCATCCCTGAGTGTTCCTTGAGTTCCTGCAGGCTTGGGGCCATGACCAACCCAACCTGACCCAGCCCTAGGTGGGGTTACAAACGTAACATCCACGTTAGGTAGACCTAAGGAAGAGGGACCTCCTAATGCAAGAATTCCCAAAGCAACCTTCACTTCCCTGCTTCCCAACCAGGTAAGCTCGCCTTGAGTCACGGCAGGACCAAATTTTACTTCCTAAACTGCCCCTGCCCCCCGCTCATTTTAAATGTTATGGAGTCTCTTCACAAAAGAACCACAGCGTAGGAAGAGCAGTGCCTGATGCCTCAAGCCCTGGGCTGTCACCTGCATCTTATTTCTACTTAACCTCTTAAATAACATTGGAATTCACTTTGTCCCCTGATGGGCGCCGTAATGAGAACCTCCTGTCAATCACGGCTCCATTAGCCGGGACAGACTTTCACTTCCTGAAACAATTTATTGGATTCCCAGAAGCGAACGGGCCTTGCTCCTTTTGAGGCGGGTTTTTTTGGGGAGCTATTCAGCGGGAGCGGGTGTCCCTTCTGTCCCTGCTGAGCGGGGCATTGTTCCCCCCGTTGGCTCATGGAAACGGCTTCCTGAGCTGACCCACCTCTCCTTGTCCCGGCCGGGCCGAGTGTTTGCCAAAAACTTCTTTGGGCTGCTCAGTTCAGCGGCGCAACACAAAACCCACCAGCTGTTTCCAGCCGCTGGGGCAGGGGGAGAAGCCAGTGCTGCTGTTAACCCCTTCCCAACAAAACCCTGGAAAGCTGGAGCCCGTCATCGCCAGGGCAGAGGAGCGGGACTCCGAGGCAGCTCCCTCCTCCTTAAAAAGAAAGAGCTGCTCTCGTTTAGCATGGAACTAAAGGCAATTTTGTTTTCCTCTTCCTCTCTCTTGGTTACAACTCAAATTGCAGCTCAAAGGAAAAAATCTTGCTAATAGAGGCTAAAACCACTTTGGTTGGAACATTATCTTGAGAGGAGAATTTTCATTTCCCCGAGTGTGTGCAGTCCTTACGAGGTTCATTTGCAATGAGTCTATCTGTTTTGATGAGATAATAAAACGCGTTTTATTTAAAAATATCTCCATTTCTGCCCCCCACAAAGGAATTTAAATGGTCAGTTAATCTTTCTGCTTCAGAAACAACCCACCGAGTAAATAAGAGGGCTCAAGATTATATAAACCTATGTTTTTTCCTATTCTAACACTGGTCTCGAAGACTGAAATACAGATGTACCTGGGCATTGGCCGTGTGCCTTTTTAGTATAAATCAGTTTAACTTTTAGCCTGGGAAAGGGAAAAAAAAAATGGAAACAAGATGATAGTTATCTCCAGCCTTCTGTGATTCTCGAGTCAATAGTAAATGGGGGGACTCGTTAGTGCCATAGTGATCCAATCAGGATGAAATTATGCAGTCATGTAAGAAATAATATCTATTAGGCTAATTTAATCAACGAATACTTTACAGATGAATTAGAATGCAGAATCCAATTATTTCAAACATTTGGACTGTCAGCCGCTGTGCTCCTGAAGCGGTGGAAGGGGAGAAAAGGAAGGTTTGAGGATCCTTTCAAGACGAGGGTGGCTGGGCTGTGTTTGTGGCAGAAGAGCTTAAAACAGCAGAAAAACTGACAACCACAATCAGCAATTCTGTGGCTCCAAGGGCTGGAGCTGGGCTGGCTCCTGGGTGTGTCAGTGAAGGACACAATAAAGGAAACTCTCACACCTGCCAGGTTCAGCAGAAAGAGGAAAAAAGAGAAGCTTTAGTTACATTTCTCCTACTTTATAGGTTTCTCAATTGCACAAGGGATTGGGGGACATGTCACTTCCTCCTCCATCCCACTGGAGAAAAAGGATGCTCATCAAACTTTCTCTTATCACAAAAGGAATGAAAAACAGAAAATACCATTAAGTAAATATTGGCTATTGTTGACATGAAAGTGTGTGAAAATCTGACTCCAAATATGTAAATTATCAGAAGGCTGAGAAAAACCAGGGCGACACCTGGGGCACCTTCCTCTGGGATATTGGCATGGGCAGCTCGATCTGCTCTTTGCACTGGATGATGCTGGCTGTCTCAAGGCCTGGTGACTACTCCTCACCAGTCACCCTTTCAAAGGAAGCCTGACACTCTAATGACAACAGGTCTTTGGGTTTTGGGAAGGGAAGATGTGCCCCTGGCTTGGTGCACAACACAGCTCCACGGACTACACGTGGCATTTATTCCTCCTGGAAAACCAAGAGGTTCCTCTATGGCACCATGTAAAGAGCAATGGGACAGACAGAACTACAACCAGAAGGGGAAATTAGGTTAAAACACGCCTTGACTCCAAAAGGAGAGGACAGAACAGGGGGCTGTGAGTACACAAACCATGATCCAGCCTGGCTCAACATCTGCTCTGCTGATGCTCTGTCAAACCACGAGAGGACCACGAAGCCTGCCAGAAAACCATCACTGCTCCACCAAGGAGACTTTAGGGCTGGCTCCTTGCTGTGGAATAAAGGCACAAGAAATCCCACATCCACTGCCCCTCTGTGGAGAATTTTCTCCCCCAGTCCACTGGAATTGCTGTTTCATAAAGAAACAAGAGCAGCCACCCTCTGCAACTCTCAGGAATAACAGAATGGTTTGGGTTGGGAGAGACCTTCAAGACCATCTCATTCCAACCCCTGTGCCATGGGCAGGGACACCTTCCACTGTCCCAGGCTGCTCAGAGCCTCGTGGAGCATCTCACACACGTGTCCAGCCTCATCACACAGGGCCTGCCCATCCCATTCACCATCAGGGCAGTTACCTCAAGACCTGAAGATGGCAAAGGTGCGTGTTTTGCTGAAGTCTACAGCACAAAAGTGACATTTTCTCTCCTCTCTCATCACTAATAGTTGTTACTTGCTTGTACAGAGAAAAACAAGGCTAGGAGAAAGGGATGGATATTTACCCATGTGGAGTATCTTCCACTAAGAGCTGAATGAGCTTCACGACGAAGCCTGAACTTAAAAAATTCAATTCACCCTCTGGGCTCCAGCATTTCTTCTGACTATTTGAGCGATGTCAGGAAGAACAGAGCAAAGCTGGTGCCTGCAGCAGAGCGTGGCTGCCCCACTGCTCCGTGAGGTCTGCGCTGCCATTCCCAGCCTACCTGTGATCCAAATGTTCTTCTGCCCTGTCATCTGGGGCACTAAATGGACTCTCTTGCTTATTTAAACATTTAATGCTCTTCTGATGCCCAAATTAAGCCTGTTTGCCGTGATGGATTAGCACAGAAGACAGCAGTGACAATTTTCTGCGGAGTATCAAATTTTGATTACTTCAGGAGGAGAAGAAGTAAAGTTATAAGCAAACTGATTGATAAGGAGCAGAGGAATACTTCACGTGAGGGCTCGTTGGGAGCCTTGATGAATGCCTGGCAGGACTGTGATGAGTCCCCACAGAAGATCTGCAATAACTCTGAGGACATTTAAGATATTTATTGCTCAAAAAAACCAAAACCAAGTGACACGGGTAGGTGAAGTAGCACCGGGTGATTACAATCTGCTGATCAAGACCAAGTGCAATTCCAATTTTCCTGCAGAGCGAAAAAACCAAACTAATTGTCCAGCCTGCCTACGGAACACTGATGGTTATTTTGGGAATTTTGGATGCTGGCTTTCTTCAGCGAGGAATGGGATTGTTCCAGAGTCAGGTCTTTGTGGCGGATTATCTTCTAGTCAATGCTGGCAGTTGTTCTACTTTTGAGTGGCAAATAAGCAGTATCTTTTTAAGATAAGACTGTAATATCTCTATCTATCTATCTATCTATCTATCTATCTATCTATCTATCTATCTATCTCATAAAGCTATAATACATATATTACATGTAAGGTTGGACTGGANCAGGTCTTTGTGGTGGATTATCTTCTAGTCAATGCTGGCAGTTGTTCTACTTTTGAGTGGCAAATTAGCAGTATCTTTTAAAGATAAATCTGTAATATATATATGTATTTATTTATATGTATCTCTATCTATCTATCTATCTATCTATCTATCTATCTATCTATCTATCTATCTATCTATCTATGCCATAAAGCTATAATATATATATATTACATATAAGGTTGGACTGGATGATCTTGGAGGTCTTTCCCAACCTTAATGATCCTATGATTCTCTCTCTCTCTATATCCATGAACACACATCCCCTGGGCCCCACTCCCTTCCAGCAGCAGCTTTTCCAGCTGTGAGACTGAGAGGATTTCCCAAAGGAGCACCCCTAGCACGGTGCAAGCACTGCTTTTTGCTCCACAGCAAGGTGTAGGGAGAGCTCCTCTGAAGGGATGAACTGCTCTCTCCTCAATTACAAATCTCTCTCATTCAGGGCTTCCACGGCAATAACATGTCAACAATCTCCTTGTGCTGCCAGAGGCAGATGTGACCCCTCTGCTCTGAAACAGTTGCTGAGCCGTGTCTTTGTGAAAATCCCTAAAGCTCTCCCCGAGCGCGAAGGGACTTTGTATTCAAAGCATCTTCCCCACAGCAGTTCAGACTGGGGACCTTCTGAGGGAGGAAAAAAGCCACCAGTGAAGAGCATGATGCATTTGAAGGGAGGGTTGCATCAGAAGCACCTTCTCCTTCAGAGAAGGGAGCTCGCTTGAGCTCCTTGAGCTAAAAAAGGCACTTGCCGTTAAGCGGCGAAGAGAACTGATTTTTTTTTATTTTCAGTTTACTATTTCTGGGCGGGGTTGACGGATGTTTTGGACAGAAGAGGCTGAAAGGAGGCTGTGTGAGGCAGGATGATTAAAACAGTTGTCTTGAGCTGAGTTTGTCTGTTGTGAAAAGAAGTGGGGGAGACTCCAACCAACCCATCAGCAACCCACCGCCGGCAGACGCGGGCACTGATCAGACACGACAGCTTTGCAACAGGTCTGAAATCCAACTGTAGTAAAACTAGCCTGGATATCTTGTGTGTGCTTGGAAAAGCTGCCCAGGAGCCACAAGGATCCTGAAGATTTTCAGCTTTTCCAGCTCCGAGAGCCAGCATGGGAACACCGGTGGCTTTGGTGGCACTCCAAGGAGCATAAAGAAGATCCTGGTAGCAAAACAAAGGATGCTCCCAACTCTGAGTCTGAGAACGTGATGGATTTGGAGGATTCTCTGGTGTGGTATTTAGGCACCGGGCAGTGCTGGGTCAGGGGTTGCACTCAGTGATCTTGGAGGGCTTTTCCAACTTTAACCACTCCATGAATCCATGATATTTTAGTTGCAAAGCATAGCCCAAAGGCAGGGTGTGGATTCCCAGCTATCAAAACAGACCCTGCAAGAGCACAGACCAAGGATCTGCTGCCCTCCTGGCAAAATGCTTGGACTTTCCAGGGCCATCACATATCCCAAACCACTTGCCCTCTGCTGATAATGCTTAGGATGAGACTCTTAAGCTGTGTCAACCCATTTTGCTGACTGCAAAATATTCTTCCACCCTGAAGAAATAGGAATTAGTGATTATTCTGAGCTCTGATCAACGTGACAGACTTAGCTGGGTATTGTGCACAGCTTTCATAGTGAAAAGACATTTCCTATTGTTGATGTGATCTGGCAATTAAAGTATTTTCCATCTGACAAACACCAGGCAGCTCCCACCAACAGCCAGAAGGAGCCCCACCAACTCTTTGGTAAAAAGTTTTTTAGCTCCTGGCCCAGATCAGAAGGGATGGAGCACTGAGAACTGCTGGGTGAGACCCTGAGCTGCCTCTTGGTGGACATCTGATCCCAATCCCTGCGAGCTGAGCGCCAGCACTCCCAGCAATCCTGCTGTTTGCTTTGCTCTGTCTTTTGGGAATGGCTTCCGAGGGATACAACAACCTGGCAGCCACCTCCAATCCTGCCTGGATGCCTGGAAAAAAAAGCTCCTGCTCCCTCAGAGATCAAGTGGGCAGCAGCCCCTTAACAGGAACTGGTCTATGAGCTACCACCACATGTCTAATTAATGACCCTGCCGGTCGCAGCTGGAAGAGCTGAGCTGGGGGTGATTAATTAAATTAGCTGGCAGAGGAAATTACAGTGGAAAAGCCAAAGTTTGATTGCTCCATAATTAACCACAGTGCAAATAATATCTGCATCTATAACTTCCAGCGATGAGATCAGAAGCCAATTGAATTTGGCACTGATTGAAGCTGTAAATATCCTGTGGTGAAAAATGATAGGTTTGTTCTGAGGGGAAAACTTACAGAAATGGACATCCAGCGGATGCAGGAGGGGAGCAGGGGACAGGGAGGAAAGAGCACTGGAATTAGATCTTGATCTCAGCTGATCTCTGCAGTTTTCTGGAGTGGTAAGTGGATTCAATATTAGACAGGAAGAAATATTTTAAAATCCGAATACTGTGAGATTTTTTATCAGAGATTTGGTGAATCTGGAAAGCGAAGGGCACTGAGATCATTCCATCCCTCGCCTTGCTCCACAGCCTGTGTTTCCTCGTGGTGGGAATCACTGCTTTCCCTGGGAAAGGACTGCACAGCTGAAGAAATACCCAGTCCAAACATCTCCTCCCCATTCCTACATCCTCCATCCCCTACTCCTGCTCCCAGGAGCACTTTTTTGAACTACAAGAACCTATTTCTCCAAGGAGATCACCTCCAAATGCCTGCAAACCACTCCATCCCTCCCCAAATAATTACCATTTCATTAACCCCCTTAAGCATCTCCTGCTACTCGCTGAAGACTTGAAATATTTCTTAATAATCTTCTCCAAAATTCTCTATTTTGGCAAGTTATGGTCATGATACGTACCCACCTCAATCCTGCATCATGCTGGATTATTGTGAGTTTCATCCCTCTTCCACTGCTGGTGTAGGTCTGTCTTAAAGAAAGCTCAGATTTTTCAACTGTGGCCTGAAATGCAACCCCTCAAATCCCCAAACGAGCCAAGATTTACTTCCATGTTTCTCAAATCCAATGTACTCTTTGGTAAAAACTGCCTAATCCAGAAAATATTTAAAGTTCCTTTTTTAAAGCAGTGAAACCAGTTTTCCTCAGTGTTGAGTAGTCAAAGTGCACTATATACACATATAAAATAATATTTCATATTTTGCATATTTTATATTTATTTTTATACATTATCTTGAATTTATCAATATATATATATTTATCAAGATATATATATATATGTGCTTGATAAATTCTTGATAGATGTGCTTGATAAAACATATGCTTGACCATATTATATTTGCTTGATAAATATGTTTCTCCAAAGGGAATCCACTTTGTGTGGACCAGCACCATCCCATGAACCAAATTTGGGCCTTCTCCTGCTNCTCTTTGGTAAAAACTGCCTAATCCAGAAAATATTTAAAGTTCCTTTTTTAAAGCAGTGAAACCAGTTTTCCTCAGTGTTGAGTAGTCAAAGTGCACTATATACACATATAAAATAATATTTCATATTTTGCATATTTTATATTTATTTTTATACATTATCTTGAATTTATCAATATATATATATTTATCAAGATATATATATATGTGCTTGATAAATTCTTGATAGATGTGCTTGATAAAACATATGCTTGACCATATTATATTTGCTTGATAAATATGTTTCTCCAAAGGGAATCCACTTTGTGTGGACCAGCACCATCCCATGAACCAAATTTGGGCCTTCTCCTGCTCCAGACCAAAACACTCCTGTAGATGTTGGCACCTGCTTGGGTATCAAACCCTCCTCACCAGGGCAGCCCTGGTACCAAAAAAAAAATTACAATTCCACAAAAAACCAACAGCACAATATTGATTGTGAACACACAAGCCCTGCTCTGCTTTGCCATTTCTTTCTGAAAATCTGGAGAATCTCAAAACCAGCTCATTTTTTATGCTCCTTTGTTACTCCTGGCTGACAACACAACTTTTTGGGGTGCCCTGAAAGCCTTCCCTGCAAGCTGGGGTGGTTCCTGCATGTCCCATTGTGGCAGTGAGGTGGTCTGGCTGCAAAAAATGCAAACCAAACCTCTCTCCCCCAGGGTATCATGCACTTTCCTCTTAGAGAATACCACGTTTGATGTTGGAGGGTATTTTCCTTCTACTTCTGAGACATCCCATGTTCTCCTCTGCCTCTCATTCCACCTCTTAAGACACACGTTGGTATCCAGCGAGCTGCCTGACTCCACAGAAATGCAAATATGGCAACAAACACCAGCTAAAAATCAGCTTTGGACATATTTTAATTCCAGGAGTCCCCAAAACTTTGTCAGAAGAGCCATTCTCACCTCTCAAGTTCACCTGGAGCATTCCCATCACACATCCTTGCCCATCCCTAACCCTCCTCCTTCACGCCTCCCTTCCCAACACCCCAAGCCCCCTTGTAAAACACACCACGCTCTTAAAAAACCCTCAAAATGTTGGTGGCTGATTTTGAACGAACGAAACTCTGCGTCTCCAAGGGTCCTCTGGCTGCTGAGTTTCTCCAGCCTCCAAATGAATTTCGTGGAGGCACCAGCACACCCCTTGTGCCAGCTCCACGCTGTTGGATTGGTCTCGGGGCTGATGTGCCACAGGCAAGGGGCTCCACAAAGCCTGGGGTTTGAAAGGATGTGGCTTAGAAATCCCATAAAATCATTAAGGAATGTTCCCCTTGCCCAATCTTAAATTCTCTCTTGGCTTTAATGAACTTGCCCCGGGGCAAGCAGCCCAGCAATGAGACTGGAGAACTCTGGTGAGTATTGTGGCAGCCCAGAATACTCCTTGGATGGTACAGCGGGGTCTGGAGCCCTGCCAGACAGTTTTTTCTGTCTTCTCTCCCCTCCATCTTTTGCTGTGACGATGGTGATGGTTATTGGTGGAGGTAGCACTGTCATGTTAAGAAAAGGTAAAAATTAATTGGGAAGAATTGATAAATAATTATACGTTGTGGAACTTGGTTGGTTTTCCTGAAAGAGATAAAAAGGTAAAGACGGCCTTCTCAGGCGTTACTTCTGCTGTGATTTTCGGAGCAGCAGGTCATGCTGTCCTTGCTCCAGACACTGAGAGATAAAAAAAAATAAACAACCTGAACACGACTCCGCAGAAGTCTCCAGTCTCTTTTGGCTCGGGCGTGGGACTTTTTAAGATCAAGAAACAGCCATAAAAAACTCAGAGATAAACTACAAGCATGAAGCAAGTTGTGCCTGCTCAGCGCCTGTGCACGGGCTGAGGGCTGAACTCTGCCCACGTTCCCCATCCCTGCACGGATGTGGATCCCCTGGAGAGTGCAGTTTCCACAGGAAACTTCCCTTCTCCCAAGGGATGGCAGACAAAGCAAATGCTGACCTACACCAGTGGTGTCCACAGAGCTGGGAGCACCTACACCAACCCAAACTGGAGTTCCACCACCCAAAACTGCAATTGCAGCAGTGTTTCATATAATAACATTTATTTTAAACATTATTTAAAATGATAACACCATTTAAAATAACAATACTTTAACTTTTCTCCTTGGCTGGAAGTCCAAACAAGAAATGCCATTTATTTTCTGTAGCTGTTTTTTCATTTTCCACCTTTTTGCCTGAATGCAACAGGTGACTCCAAACAAATTTGGGTATCTATTTATGAGTGGTCTGAGCTGTGGGAGGACAAGTGGCCAAAGCAGATCTGATCTGGAAAGGCTCAGATGAGCACACGCATGTCACTAGCAAAGAATTAGAACTGCAAATTTTGGCTTCTTGAGATGAAAAAGTAAAAAAAGTCACCTTCTGGATACAACTTTTCATGAGACATCCTTCAGTTTTAGCACACAGTGACACAATCCTGTTCTTCCCACTTGCAGAGGAGTCTCACAAGCATCCCTGGGGTTGTGATTTAATTTTGCGTGCACCTCAGTCTCCCAAGCCTGCCTGGTGCTGCAGACAAGTGAAAATACAATGAAAACATCCCTTTGGAAATTCTGACCTGGAGGAAACCGGGGGAAATGTAAATTTTTTGGAGGAAAGGCAAAGTTAGCTGGAAGATTTCTAGGCCATGACACAATCATCTGTTCAGCACGAAGACTTTTTGAAGCTCAGCCCATGCACACCTTCTGAGGCCCACCAATTACCAAGACACGACTTCTTCTCGCTCCCCAAATTTTCACACAGAAAAGTGCCTCAGCACCAGGACTTTGCTGTGTCTGCACAACCTGGTTAATAGGCACGGGGAGGGATTTCATCTCCCTCTAATTCCTGCCTCCCACCCCTCACCCGTGCTCCCCTCAGCACATTTTCACCTGCTGTTTAATTACTCTGATTCCCTCTGCTCACTCCTCTCCGCCGGGGCTTTGCTGCTGTCCCCCACTCCAGCACCCACACATGGAAAAATCCAGCTGGAAGAGCATTATCCCTGACGAACTGAGAACATTTCAGAGCTGTGGGGAACCTGCATTTGGGCCGCTGCGTAGATCAAGTTTCAGTCCAGTCAAAAGCCGGCACCATCTTTTCACTGCTGCCCTTTTCACTGAGTTATCTTACTGAAGTCTTATCTCCCCAGTCCCTTGCCAGAGGCTACCAGCTTCCTGCAGAGCCAGAAACAAAGCTCGGTCTTAAACAAAGGGGGGAAAAAAGGGAAAAAAGCACAAAAGAAAGTTGGCCACAGTTACTGTTAGGGAGCCCCGCGGGTTCTGCAGCCAGGACCAAAGCGAGGGGATGCTGCTGCTTCTGTGCCTCGTGTCACCGGCCAGCAAAGCCACCAGGAGCACGGGCAGGCACTGCCTGCCTTCAAAGCATCCCCAGCACGGCCTTCAGCCACGCTCTGCTGGCCCAGGAGCTGGGACAGATCCATCCAAACAGCTGGAATGGGCAAAAAAAACACCTGGGAGGAGGAAGGATCACACCCACCATCCCCGGCACCATCAGCTGCCAAGGGGGTTAATTCTTCCTGGTTTGCTTTTTATCTGGTTCTTCTTACTCAGAGCTTGGATTAAAATGTGAGAGATGCTGCTCTTCCTCGGATTTGGATGTTCATTGTTTCTTATCTATGGTACAGCTACACAGATTGTGCTTCTAAGTTACCAAGGTGGAAAATGGCCCCAAAATTCTCCTTCCAAGGCCTTTCCATGCCCAAACTACCCCATTACATAATGCCAACAAATTTATTTTTACTTATAACCCAATAATCTGTTAACCTGAGCTCAGTTCTGCATTCTTCTACATCCAATAGCAAACAAACCCAAACTTGAGAAGAACAAGAAGAAAGAAGTACTAATCACCAACCTAATTCTTCCACCTTGTTACCTGTATATATATTTATTACTATATCCCAAACCCTAAAATTCTATATCTTCACCCAGCGATCTGACACACTTCTATTAATTACACACCAACAATCTTGGTGTTATCCCATATTTTTGGGAGCCTTTTCCAGGGCCTTGGGTCAAATGCAGTGTGTTTTTGAGGATCAGTGCTTGTCAACTCTGAGAGATTAAAATTCTCAGAATCCAGGGTTCCAAAAAAAGCTTGTGGTCCATGGACACAACCTTCCTGTGACATCCCACCCAGGGAAAAGGTAATCCTGGGGACCACCTCCCAGCCTCTCAGCCTGTCCTCATATTCAACCAAAATCACTTCAGGTATCTCTTCAACACCTGAAAATGCAGAACCACCAAAAGGAATTGATACAACAAAGCTCCCCCAGCACAAACCAGGGACAACCTGGCTTTGCAGCCACGTCCAGAAAGCAGTTTGAAAAATGTTTGGTTCAACTGCCTGGGGGAGACCTGGTGTGCAGAGAGGCAGATGTGACCTCGGGGCAGGAGGGATAAAAGGAATGGGTTAAACATCAACCACACAGAAAAGCTGCAAAGAAAAAGAAAATATTTTGCATAAGATTTCTTTCCAACAGAATAGGTGTTTTTCAATCTGCTGGATTGAAAAATCTGATCTGATCTGATCCCCACATCATGTGCTTGACTCACAGCACTTCCTAAAATACTCATGGATGAGCCTCTGGATCTGACCCGCACACCTCATAACAGCTGATGCTTGGCACTGGGCATTTTTTAACCCAATGGCTTTATTTTAGCCTTTTTATTATTATTATTACACGTTTCAGCCTTGCAAACAGCTGAATTTTGTGAACAAACAAGTGTCCAGTGCTTTTCCCTTTGGAAATAACTGATGCATAACTGGTGAGGGAGCACCTCAGTGAGGCTGCCCAATGCTTTCGACAGCAAACTTCATTTTCTAGTTGCTTTTAGCTTCCCAAATTTAAGAGGAAACCCTCCATATTTATTATTCAGGTGCTGTGGAGTAGCAGAGACGTGCATCCCCACGTGTGGCGTGCAATTTAATTCCAGTGTTAATGATACCAAGGAGTTTTCTGAGGAAAAACTGACCCACAGTGGTTTCCATCTGACTCCTTTTCAGTGATGGAAGCCACGTTTCCCCTCAAGCTATAAATTCACCATCCCATTTTTGTCCCATCTGAAATTAAAATTTTGTTCTAATTAGCCCTCCCATTCCTCTGGTGCAGTTCCACACTGGCCCAAGCAGTTTCTAATAAACACAGTGATGGTTTTCTCTCTGTCAGTGAGCTCTGAGTTCATCTTTTCAAGTAGCTTTTGGCCAAGCAGATGTGAAATCCAGTGAAAACACAGTGGTCTTCAAATCTCTCTAGCTCTGGTAGGTGTTTGGGCGGGAACTAATACAAAAAAAGAAATGATCAGTCCATATCTAAACCAAAAGTTAAGTTTGAAGTCAAGATCCTACATGGTTTTGAGACCTTCAGGACAGGCACTCACCCACCAGACTGGTTCTTATTCCAGCAAACAAACAAACAAACAAAATCACTTTTTTTGATGCTGATTATTAATTTATGAACACTCTTTCCCCCCAAAAAATCCTCCTTGTTTGAGTCCTGAACTCAAATCCTAGATTTCTCAAAGTTTATCAGCTCATCAGCTTCTTTTTCTAGGGAATTTCAGCTTAACTTGGTACTTTTCAGCCAAATCCACACAGAAGGAGAACCCAAATTTGTCAGGAATCTCACCAGAATAAAGGCACCTGGAGCTGACTGCACCTCCAAGGTAAAACATTTCAATCTCTATCACCTGCCCTGCTGCAGAACCCTCCAGGGGCAGGATGTTCTCACCACAGCTCTGATTTGTGAGCTTAACACACTCAGGGATGTCCTTCTCAGAGTCTTCTGGGGGTATTCAGAGTGGGTTTCTCATTCTTTTCACTGACATTGAAAACTCCTTCACAGCCACGGGGTCAGTGTTTTCCACAGCTCCTGGGGATGATTGTTACGGAAGGAATCCACCAAATGTCTCTGGACTTGTAAGAAAAAATGGCAGAAAGCTGCTAAAATAGGGATTGTTGCATTTCCCTTCCTCTTGTTTGAAAGCAAAGCTCCTTGAAGGCCCTTCCCTTCTACTCAGCTCCAGTGTCCAGAGCTCGGCCATTGCCTCTGGCCCACTGCTCATGAGAGAATCACAGAATCATGGACTGCTCTGGGTGGGAAGGGACCTTAAAGCTCATCCCATTCCACCCTGTGCCATGGCAGGGACACCTCCCACCATCCCAGGCTGCTCCAAGCCCTGTCCAACCCAGCCTTGGATACTTCCAGGGATTCAGCGAGGAGGCACTGATGCTGTTTAGACTGAAAAGAAGAACAGCATTGTGGCTTTCACACCTCTGCTTTTTAATAAATGCCTTAATAACCTGCAGAAGGAGGCAGAAGCATTTCCTTTGCCGGTTTCTCTTCCACCACTGACGAGGAAAACGACGATTGGAATAATTATTGCAAACCGGGCTCCTGTTTACCAAGTGTTTGAGCTTTTATCAGAGGCAGCTTTGCACACAAGAAAGGTGCAGCTGAGCCGGGGAGCATTTCATCTAAAGCACTCATTAACTTGGACAAGCGGGGTCGAGGGTGTTGTGCTTGTTTTGTTTTGATTTTTAATCATCCAGGCATCTCCCAGGCTGCCGTACAGGCACCGGTGTTTCACCGGATCAGCTCCTGGCTGACAAGGGCTGCCAAGCAGCTGCAAGGACAATAAAACAGAATATTACTACTTCTGCTACCACCCTTCATCTCTGGAGTACTGCATCTGAGCTTTTGGAGGTCTCCAAAAGGCTGAAGTCTGAGCAGCAGCCACCCAAGCTGACGTTCCACTTGCCTCACTTAGCTATTCCTGTCAGATGCATTTCATGGAAGCTACTGGCGAGTGGCAATTTAATTTCTTGGTTTGAATTCACTGCAAACCAACCCAATGTGGAAGCACACGAAGGCTTCACTGCCACAGCTGCATCCTGGAGTTCACTGGCAGCAGTGAATCAGTCTCTTTATTTACGTCTGCGTTCGAGAAGGCGATGCCGCCGTAACTAATAATTTATCCATTTTCCTCATTATCATCGTGAAATATCTGCTGTCCAAACCTGAGCTAATAGAACTCCAGCTCGCTGGGAGCCGTGCCGCTCGGTGGAGTTCAGCCACCAGGAAGAGCAGGAGCGAGTTTTCACTGATCCCTTCCCAAAGTCCAAGCTGGGAACCTTAAGCCAAACCTTAAGCCGGACCCGCGGTCCCCCAGCAGCTGCTGGGCCAGCAGAGGCCCAGCTGTCTAAACTTTATTGGCAGCCAATGTCATTCTTGCACACGGACTGCCTGCCTGGAAAAGCCAAAGGCACATCTTGGGCTATCACATCCCATCACGTTCCCCGACGAGATGTGAAAACCGGAATGGGAAACGTCAACAGAGTCCGGCCGCGGCGAGGAGCGGGGCATGCCCGCTGACAAGCGTGCCGCCGTGACAGAGATGGGCTTGGAGTTGCAATTAGTGGCACTGTCATTTTCGGCCGCTCCTGCCAATTAATTAAGCCTGTCAAATGGAAAAACAGCGGCATTCACATGATAATTTATATCGGGAGAGACTGGCCCGGCAAAGCNACGGGCTGATTAAAACTCCAAACGAGCCCCCAGCTCGCTTAAACCTCAGAGTCCGGAATGATAGAATCAGAGGAGTTTATTCATACCATTAAGCCCCAGAGAACTTAATTGAAAGAAGAGCATAGCCTGGACCTTGACAAGCGGGAGGTCACAGTAATTGCTGCCGGACATATTTAACATTAAGATAATCAGGCCATTAATTACCCTTTGGATCATTAAATCAGCCAGTTGCAAAATGAAATTTCTGCCTCTATTACTCACTTGAGAGACCACAGGGGTGGCTTTTAATTTATCAGTGAGCTTGAGATACAAAGGACCAGGCTTGGGGAGGAAGGAAAAGGGGGAGAAAGGAGGGGGTTTGCTTCAGCAGAGGCAGGAATATCAATCCGCCATGCTTGGTGATCGTGGCAAATTAACTAGGTAAGATAACCTCAGCTTCTAAAGGCAGAAGCTGGGGGTATGTAAATAGATGAGGGCAGACAGGGAGATCAGAGCCTGCACACCACTTAGCAGGATAATAAAGGAAATCATCCTTGATTATCAGTGCTAATTTGGACACTGCCGGTAGCTTGTTATGCGTGTTCTGAGTAGCATTTAATTAATTCAATTGCTTGTTAATGAGGGAAGTGACATGTGGGGAGCAGATGCCACCCAACTGCAGATGGGTTCTGGTCAGCCCTTCACAATAAAATCTTTTTTTTTTTTCCTTTCTTTATTTCTTTTTTTTTGTTGTTGTTTCTTAAATTTATTTTTAAAGACCCCCTTCCCCCAGCGCTGGAACGGGGAAGGCGTCAGGCGTGGAGGAGCACTGAAAAGGCACAAAACACTGACCTCATCAGGCCGAGATCTGCTACGGAACCGCAGCCCATCACCCTCGTGGACAGAGAGGTGCCCGCATTCCCCCAGGCCCCATTCCCAACCAGGAATTTGGGACCAGCAGCACCACAAACTGATGGGCAGCAGGAGCAAGGGGTGAGGGAGACATGGAACACAGTGAGACCCAGGATGCCAGAGCGGGATCTGAAGCACTCCGTTTCCCTGGGCTCCCCCTTGACCTGTGATGAGGGATTTATTATTTTTATGAAGAAAAGGAGGCACGGGTTAATATTTTCATGGAAGGCATGGTCTGGTATTTCTCATCCAAGTCGCTCCCCAGTGACCAGCTCGGCGTCACGGCCGCTCTCCTCGGAACGGCACAAGCCAGGCTTTGGTGTGATGCCTTGGGTTTTAACTTTTATATTTTTCAAATCCTGTACTGCCTAGTGTGTGACTCTGAAGTTTTTCGTAGCCTGTTAACTTCTGTTCTCTCAATGCTGGTTAGACATAACAAACCTCCCTAAGTTTGTGGTCCAAGGACACCCAGATTGTCCTAGGCCCAAAATGTGTACACCAAAATCTTAGAAACAGGGATAAACTTGGGGAAAATGACATCATTAACTGAAGTTATAATTGGAGAATTGACCCTGATATGCAAATGAACCAAACTTATAAAAGTGTGAAGAACTCATGACCCGGGGTCCATCTCGGGTGTTGCCTCTGGCCTGCCCAGGGTGTGCCTTTGAAGGCCCTTCAATAAATACCCACCTTTATTCCCTTATTCCTGTCTAGCCTCTGTTTTTTAGGTGGCCACCTCAGGCATCAGGTGCAGGACTGTAAAACTCAGCTCACTACCGTGGAGCTGCATCCTGTTGCCCCTGACACCATTAAATTGATTTCATTAATGAGCAAGGATCAAACTGGATCTTCCCTCAGAAGGTGAGAGTCAATTCCTGACACTGCCAGCTCCCAGCTGTTGGATTTCCCTGCAACCTCTGGCAGCCAGAATAAACAGGGAGACTGCTGAGCAAAGAGACCCGAGCACAACTGCTGCTCATGCTCCAAGCCCCAGTTAAAGAGCTTAAAACTATGCCTGAGCTTCTGCAAGTCACTCATCCCTCACTGCAAAATCAGTTTTAATGGAGTTGGACGTTCCACCTGTTCATGAATGTCCTCAAAAAGATGCTGAAATGGTGGAGCCCTGTCTGTCTGTGGCTAATGCAGATATTTGGCATGGCTGGAGTAGCAGAACGAGAAGTGGGGCTGGGATGGTGCCTGGATATGACCCTGCCTTCCCTCAGCTTGCCCAGCCAGTGGAGGTGGCACATCCATCCCAGCACTCCCAGGGACACAGGGATGGAGACCTTGGGACCTCAGGGAAAGAAGGTGAGGGAGCAGACAACCATCTCCTGGGGTGGGCAGAGGGATGGGGGCAGCTCGTCTCCTTTGGGAAAGGCCAACACCACCTTTGGAAGTCGATGGTGGCAAACGAGTCTGCAAACCAGAAGCACGAGGAGAAAGCAAAACGTGTGAGGTGTGTCCAGAAAAAGCTCAACATCTGGTAGGAAATGGACAAAGCAGTGCAAAAGGCAAACAACTCCCAAGCTGGCTCCCCCACATCTCCAACATTCCTCCACGGAGCAGCTCAGCCCCACAGGGCTCCTCCAGAGCTGCACCACTCCGAAGCAGCGGCGTGAGAGCGTGCTCCAACGGTATCAATAGCAATTAGAGGGAAAACCCTGATCCCATCCCCGGCCCCAGTTAATTGTCGCAACATTGATTTACTCTAATTTGACTTCTCACTCCAAATTAAACCCGCGTTAGCCAAGGAGGGACCGCAGGCGAGCTCCCCCCGCTCGCCCCCTCCCCTCCGAGACAATAAATTTAATATTGAATACACTTGGAAAAAAAACCTGGCGGTTGTTGCAGGATCCATACTGAAAGATCTTTTTCCCTTTTTCCCTCTTTTTCTTTTTTTTCCTCCCTGCGAGTAATTAAAAGATGCTTTTCTTGACTAATGATCCCTCTGTTTAGGAATGGGAAGTCGATACTCCTTCACCAGCAGTCAGCTTCAATTTGTCACCGGCCTCCCGAAGTTTGAGCGGCGTTCTCGGGGCTGCTGGTAATTGCTGGAACCAATTACCAGCTTTCCAGAGCTGACCTAATCAGGGACCCACGGACACCGCAGCTCAGGGGCCAGCTGGTCCCTGTTCCCTTCCACGCTCAAGTGTTTGCCTGTGCTTGGGTTTTCCGCCTCTTCCCCAACTTCCCGTGCTCACCAGAGCTCGTGTTTTTCCCTCCTTCCTCCCCAAAACCACAGCAGCACCCTCAGCCCTCAGCTCTGCCTCGTGCCTCTCCCTTGGGGATCCCACCACACTTGTGCTCCCAAAACCTTCCAGCTCAGGGCCAGAGGCTGCCCTGGGTGTTGCTTGGATTTACAGGGGCACTGAACCACCTGGAGATCTGCGTGAAGCATCCCAGGATGGTTTGGGTTGGAAGGGGCCCTAAAGTCCATCTCATTCCAGCCCCTGCCATGGGACACTTTCCACTAGGCCAGGCTGCTTGGCTCTCCAGCCTGACAAGGCCTGGAATTTATTAATATTAGAGGATATACCTGGGCAATGCATCCCTGATCAGTGCAGGAGGGACAATGCCTTTTGCTACAAAGCTCTCAGGCTTTGAGTTTTACACACCCTCCAACCTCAGAACCTTTCTGGCCTTCAAAATAAGTGTCCAGGTTTATCTTTCCCTGTGATTTGCCTGGATGAAGAGCTTGAAGTGCATTTGAGTGGAGTAGAAAAGGACAGCAGTACGGAGTATTTGATGTGGTTTAATCATGGAATATCCTGAGAGGGAAGGGTCACCGAGCCCTGGTCCTGCACAGACACCCCACCAACCCCACCCTGGGCATCCCTGGGAGTGGTGTCCAAACTCTCCTGGAGCTCTGGCAGCCTCGGGGCCGTGCCCATTCCCTGGGGAGCCTGGGCAGTGCCCAGCACCCTCTGGGGGAAGAACCTTTTCCTAAAATCCAACCTGACCCTGCCCTGGCACAGCTCCAGCCCTTCCCTAGGTCCTGTCCCTGGCCACAGAGAGCAGAGATCGGAGCTGCCCCTCATGATGAAGATGCAGGCCATGACGAGGTCTTAAATTTGGTAATATCTTATTTTTGAGTGTGCAAAATTACTGAATGGAAGCCGTACTCACAGCCTGGCACAGCTCTGCTTTCAGAAACGCTGGTGACATTTTCCTGGGTGAGATTCCTTAATTATGCCAGGACCTAGAGCAGCCTTTTGGCAATTCCTCCTGCAAAACACCACCTCCTTGGATCCCTCCACCCTTCCTTTCACTCCACAGAAACACAGGGATCAGTGCCAACCTCTCCCAAGCTGAAGGGACGGCTCTGAAAGCCACATCAAGACTTTCAAGTTCCTTTTAGCCCAGCCTGTGACCGCTCCTTGAGCCTCCCAGCTCAATTCAGTATTTGTGTGGTAGCTCCTAACCTGGTTTTTTGTGTCCCTAGAAATCTGTGGGTCTCCACTGATGGCTTCATCTCCAGCGGAGAGGCACAACAGGAAAACCTGAAACCCACCTGATCCCTTCTAATTAAGGGCCCATCACAGAATCAGATTCCCAGGATGGTTTGGGTTGGAAGGGGCCTTTAAGCCCATCCAGTTCCACCATGGGCCACCTCCCACTGTCCCAGGCTGCTCCAAGCCCTGCCCAGCCTGGCCTTGGGCACTGCCAGGGATCCAGGGGCAGCCACAGCTGCTCTGGGCACCCTGTGCCAGGGCCTGCCCACCCTCACAGGGAGGAATTTCTTCCCAATATCCCATCCATCCCTGCCCTCTGGCAGTGGGAAGCCATTCCCCCTTGTCCTGGCACTCCAGACCCTTCTCCAAATTCCCTCTCCAGCTCTCTTGAAGTCGCCTCTTCCCCCTTCAGCCCCTCAACGACAACAGGGAGGTTTGTTTAACCCTCCTTTCAGGTCCAGTTTAGCTGCATCCAACAGAATTCCTCACGCCAAACTCCCAACAGCAGTGAGAACACGGAAAGCAGAGCCTCTGCCTGAAGAACTTGAATTTATTTTCTCGCCACAGCTTGGACAGAAGGATCGTGATGCTGGCAGGGACCAAAGTGAAGCACAAAAGGAGGCACACACTTGGAACAAGCAGAACTTTCTGGTATTTACGTGAAAAATTGCACTTCAGTCCCTGCTGCAAACAGCAGAGGAATGGGAGCAGCAAAGCAAGATTGCAATTGCTTTGTGGGAAAATTTTCACATCATCCTAATTCTACTTCTTCCAGCACCTCTTCTATCACATAAGCATGAGCCTGGACACAGAGCTAGAAAATCCTATTCATAAAATGAATCTTTTTGTCCAAAAATGTTGCAATGCAGGGAAGAAAGTGCAGTGATCTCAATGACAATCTGAATCAGCTGAATATAACCATGAAGATGCACTGAAACAAAGTGGGAGAATTAAAAAAAGCCCTGAGCGTGAAATACTGAGAGAACCAAGTTGATTTTCTAGAAGGAAAAATTCAATCCCAAATGGATTATTAAATCAAAATGGATGGTGCTCTTTTCCCCACAGTCACACGGATTTCAGATTTTTCATGATGTTTATTATATGACTACTAAAATAATGTGATTTTTCTTGTTTTAAATGGCATTCCAACAGAGTGCAAGCCTTTTCCTCTCAGATGTTTAGAACTGAGGTATTGCTCCATCTCACCTCAGCAGGAAGGAGCAACACACATTTGTGAGGTGCAAGAACAGAAAACCTCTGGATTAAAGTGATACTGATGACTGAGAGTTCATTTCAATCTGCCTGATGAAACCACCGTGTTACCTGTCTAATAACACAAACACATAGAGCAGACATCCCATTTCTGCCTGAACAAAACCTCTCTTTGGGTCTCCCCGAGCACTTTTAAATGCACAGCCATTCATCTAAGTAGCCTGATTAATGTAGTGGCTTCATTCTCGAAGATGAACCAAAGGTGGCACCACAAATTCATTTTTCAGGGCTAACGAAATAATGCAATAAGAAACAGTTGACTTTATTACATGCAGCAGCACAAACCCACCCCTCCACTGCAGGAGCTGGCCCAGGTGCAGTGATCTTTCCACCCGATGCCCAACTGGAAAAAAGTGCTCTCTTTGACACTGATCAGATTAATTAAGTATAAACCCCCCTAGTTTTGGGTGGGACAACACATCACAGGAAGATTTGCACTGTGTGCAGCTATGAGAGGCAGGTAAAACGCTGCTCTCAAAGGAAACTCCCCCCCAGCACCTCATGGTTTCACATAAATCACACACACACAAAAATAATCGAGTCCACGGTGAGCAGGACTTTGAACATCCCAGAGCAGAACCAGACCTGACAGCCAGGTACAAATTCCCAAGCGAGCCTGAGCCTCTGCAGGGACATTATTAATGACAATCTGATGGTCCAAGAGGCAGGAACTTTGTGGCCCACCGAGACAAAGGAGCACACAACAGGACAATTCAGGTGGAGGAAGAAGCAGGCGGGAGGCCGCTGAAGAAACCTCCCCAAGAGCCAGAAAGCAACGAGATCACCCAACTTCTGCCACCCCCCGCTTCGACACGTTCTCCTCCTGGCCACGCAGGGAGGACACAAACAATGACTTCTCCACGAGCCACGCCGCCAGGGAGGATTTCGAAGCGGCCGCGCCCCAGACACGGCGAGCAAACCCACCTGGTGGAGTCTGAGGAAGGCTTCACGTGGCCTTGGCTGCTCTCCTCCCACACGCTGTTGGCCAGCTCGTTGCCGATGGCCGACATCACCTTGATGAGCTCGAGGGGCCAATCGTCCAGGTCCAGCGAGCGCACCCGCGACAGGTGCGTGCCGAGGTTGCGGTGGATCCCTGAGCACTCGATGCAGATGAGGGCTCCCAGGTTCAGGCTGGCCCAGTCGGGGTCTGCGGGACAAGGGACACGGCAGTGAGGGCAAGGGGAGTCGCTCCTCGCTTGCCACGTGCGAGTGTTGGAGTCCAGGATGTGCCTCTGGCTGCCCTGGGGGGTCGGAGACCACAGCAAGGGGGTCTCAGACCCTGGCCCAAAAATAATAAAAGCCCAAAATAATACAGTTTTTGATTATAGCCCTTGGAAAAAACTACCAGCATTACGGGAAGAACTGCCCTGGGGTGTTGGGAGACCTTAGTGTGGGGGTCTCAGACCCTAGCAGAAAGCCCAAAATAATACAGTTTTTGATTATAGCCCTTGGAAGAAACTACCAACATTACGAGAAAAACTACAAAAAACTACTACAAAAAACTTCAGTTTGAAACGTATTAGTAGCTTAATTTGTCACAGAGTGAAAATGTAGAATTTAGNAGACAAGACTTTAAAACAGCTCAAAACCACCCGAAGCAAATGTGAGGAGTAACAACTCCCACACAAGGGAACACGCAGCAGAACTTCCCAGTTGGTGTTTGTGAGGGGAGGTTTTGGATCTGGGGGTGTCTCGTCCAAAAGCACAGCTGGGAGGTCTTCTGGGGTCAGTGGAGGTACCCTCAAGGGGTAAAAAATATAAAATGTGGGGTCTCGGAAGGTGTGTCACTAAACCTCCAGTCAAAAAACCCTGTGAACTAGAGGGGAAAGGAGAAACAAAGGAAATATAACCACGGTGATGGGTAAAAGGACGATGAAGTGGAGAAGGGCCCTCCTCGGGAATCCAGAGCTGCTCGCAGCCAGTTGAGAGGGAAAAAGGGAAAAAAAAATAAAGCCTAGAAACAATTACCTGGTGCTAACCACATCAATTCCTTCGATAACCACCTGCACCACCAGCTATGAGTGGCTCTTCCATCGGGCTCTTCTTCCACCTCCAGAATCAGGGGGATAAACACCCGGATGGAAATGTCCCACTTGGAGCAGCCCTCGTTCCAGGGCACGAGCCAGGAGGATTCCACCCGCCCAAAACCACCCCACAAAGGGTAAGAACGGGGACAAACCTGACACAAGATGGGAAATTCCATTTCCCAGCGTGGTTCAGAACCCTCCTGCCACTCTCCTGTGTGATTTAAATCTAGATTTGTATGGACTGCCCTCTCTCCAAGAAACATTCACCTTAACAAATGCAACTGAAGACACACGAGAGGAATTTTTGTTGGGGTTTTTTCTCCCCCCTTGCTGTCAGATCATTCCATGCCTTACTCCGTGCATCCCAAAGAACCCCCCCAAACGCCAAGCAGGAAAACAGGGATTAATTAAGAGGGCAGGCAATTCTTATTCCTATCTAAAAAAAATTTGGGCTTGACAGGAAATGAATTTCCAGTGTTTCCTTCTGTTTTGGAAAATTTAATCCAAAGACTCGTCTTGACTTTGTATAACCCAAAAGTGAAAAGCCGTTTTTGGCAGCCAAAATATTTGGAAACAAAACATTTCCTAGTTCTTTGCCATGTCATGTTTGGACAAAAAATAGGAAAGGAAAGCTGATAATTTTAATTGTGAACTCCCACACTTCACTGAAGGCATTGATTAACATTTTTCAGTCAGCCCTTAGAAATCTAAAAATGTCCCCAAGAACAAAAATCCCCCATCTTATTCCACTTCAGCAGAAAAACACATCTGTTGTGTAAAAGTTCCTGTCCATACCAAGTCTTTTCTTATACATAATTTAATACCTGCATTATACATATACAGCATTTCAGACCTCCAAAAAATAAGGTGAGGCAAAACTCCTGTCACGCTTCCCAAGCTTTTGGTACAACAACTGCAACAAACTCCTTTAATTCCATAAGTCTTCAGATTATTATTATTAAACAACCTCCACTGTTGTCTCCTCAGTGGGGGAACCAGCGGTGTATCTGAAACATGTTAAAAAACCTCCCAAAATAGCAATTTGTTGGGATAAACTTGAACACAGCAGATACTAATTTGAAATTTGCAAACTGCGACTCAGAATGAAACCCCTTGACCTGCAAAGGCCAGGGTTATCCTCACAAAAATCCAAAGTGCAATGAGCTCTAAGAGGCGTGAGCTCAGAATGAAGCAAGAGAATGAAATACCAACTTCCATTATTCCAATTATTCTGACAGAACTGGTGCTAAGGACCTGACCTCCCTCCCAAACACCTCTCTACCTGAAGCACGTGTAGTGTACCTCGTACTGAATAAATTCTTTAGATATTCACCTGCTTCAGGGCATCACAGAATGGTTTGGGTTGGAAGGGCCCTTCCAGCTGCCAGCACTGAAGGGGTCTCCCAAAACAACAGCCAGGAAATTCCACGAAATTTTACCAAGATATTATTTTCAATTTCAGAAATCTGACAACACACAGCTGAGTGCCAAACTAGGAAAGGCAGGGACTGAACTCCTTACAGAAATGGAAATTACTATCACCAATTCAAACCACGCGTGGCTAGAAAGCTGTAACTATTCAAATTTGAAGTTTTTTTCTTTTAAGAAGATGATACAAACCCAGCTCCCTCTTCCTGCTGATGGAGAGAGTAATTCTGAACTGGAGGATGCTCACACGGCGGGCGTGGATATCAAGGTTTGATGGTAAAAGGAAGAAAAAGCCCACTCAGTGCAGCTAGAGGTGCTTTACTTCAAATTGGTCAAACAAAAAATGAGCTTTTTAGCACTGCATATATCCAGATGACACTTTCCAGCTGTCCATATTCTCAAAAAGGCCTGGCTCACTCCTTCCCTGAAAACCTCTTCCCCACTCTGACTCGCACCTCAATCAGCTTCACCATTTGGAGGTGAAAACTCTCTTAGGAGAATAAACCCCTCCTCCCTTTCTCCTTCAACCCTTTGGATCCAAGGAGACTGATCAAAGGCTAAACCCTCCTGAGGTCAGCAGGTGTAAGATATCCCTGGGCTGAGCAGAGGGAATTGCTGGAAGGAGGAGCAGGAGAGCCAGGGAAAGAAGAGGCAAAGGGTGAAGGCATCTCGAGCTGCAGCAGAAGAGAGAGAAAAGTTTGCAACTCTCCTAGTCTTTAAAAGGGTTTTTTCTCTGTTCTGCATGAAAAATTGAATTTTATGATGGGTAGGACAAGATTGCCAGTGGTTCTCAAATACAAAATACAGAGTAAGAGTAAGTGATCAAACTCCCAGGCTGGAAAACTCACTATGAGAATCCATGGTTTTAAACCCTATTTTCTTCTGCAACAGCAAAGACCTAGTTTTCCATGTTCTCTGGATATCTTTAAAGAGGTGACTCATATTTATCCTCTGGTAGAGCCAAAATCCAGAAATTCAGCTGGGTTTGCCTACACAGTTGGATCACCCTCAGTGGCTTCTCCAGATGAAGTCAGCACTGAGACTCTGCTGCTTTGGGAAGAGGCACCACCAGATTCCTTCTGGAACATGGAATCAGATCTTGGGCACGAACTCCAGCTTCTAAAGAGCACTTTGCCTCATCTCCTGCTCTGGGATGGGAATGTTAAAAGGAGAATATTGAACAACTTTAGCTGGAGGCTGCCAGAGGGCCGGGATGCTGGCAGCACACAGCTGCCGGATTAACATCCGAGGAGGCAGAATTCCCCCGTGAAACAAAGTGCTGCATCAAGTGCTCAAAAGGCAAAGAGCTCCAGAAAGAGGAAGAATGAGACTTCTGAAGTGGAAGATTGATGGCTCTTGAATAGAGCTGAGGGATGGCAGCATCTCATACTCCTGTGCTCCCAAACATCTGGCTCTGTGGAGATGCAAACGACTGAGAGCTGGGGTTTGTGATGTTAAGTGCTCCGGGGGTAAGGACCTGCCCAGGCAAGGCAGGAAGGGAAGCAGGGGAATAAAGCAAAGCCCTGCAGACAAAGCAGCAGGCTGAGGTTCACCTCCTGCGTGTGTGTGTTTACATTTTAAGATCCATCACTTTGGAAATACCTCACGTTTTTCCAAAGGAATGACGGTGGCCTTAAATTTAGGAAGGTCAAACAGCGAGAGGAGTCAAAGAGGGTATAAATCACCTCTGAGAACACAAACAAGTCCAGCTGAGATTCCAAAATCATCCCCCTGCAAAAGCTGCATGGCAGAGTGTTGCCAAAATGGGCTGTCCCACTCTGCCCTCTCCCAGCAACACGTTCCTGGCACATCCCTGCTGCTGGCAGCGGGCACCGGGGGCCAGCTCGACCCATGAGCAATCTGGCTGAAAACCAGGCTGGCTGGGGGGGAAAAAACCCCAAAAAATTAAAAAAAAGTGCTGCATTCTTGCACAACCGTTTTCCTGATTAAACATCTAGCCTGGCTGCATAAATCCTGGGATATGTGCCTGGCTGGGGAGAGGAACACGAGCCTTGGGGATAGTGTGGGCAGAGCTGAGGTGGATCAGAGGGATGTTGTGGGGGTGGGAGTTGTCTGCATTGAAGGGATTGCACCTTACAGATACACAATATAACCCCCCATAAATATATATATTAATAGAAAAAATTATTTGTATATTTTATAAATCCATCTGTAGTTAGCAAGGCTGGGAAAATGCCACCCACAGCTGCACAGAGTGGAGCAGGACTCGGCACCACTGCCACCGTGGGCTGCTCAGAGGCAGCAGTGAGCTCTTCAAATGAGCTAAAAATCCATGTAGGTCACCCCCAGACCCCCTCCTCCTCAGGCTCAGCACACCACCCCTCCTGCCTTTCTCCTGAGCCACATCAAAGCTCTGGGGGAGATCTCAATGACTGCCAGGTCACTACGAAAGCACACTAATAAATAAGATTCACTTTGGGCTCCAGGTGCCAAAATACCACTCAAACCAACCTTTTCCCTTGTTTAGCATGTGTTGGATCACATAGAGTGGAAGACAGAGACCAAATTGTTGGTGCCAAAGCACCTGCACTTGTGTACAAATGTTCATTTTCCACTGGGGTGTCAGAATGCCTTAGACCAGGAGTCAAAATCCTAAGTGGCCAATCTTCAAAAATAAAAATCCCACCTGAAGAAAAACAAATGAATAATTTTTTTCCATTTTAAGCACGTGCAAAAATCGCAAGGCAACTTCTGACTTCCAAATATCAAAGAAATAAAAATGCACAAGTTCTCAGTCCTTCAGCTCCTCCAACTAATTGCTTTAGAGCAAGAGAACTTCCTTTCTGTGGCTTTGTTGCAAACCCCTGGAACTAAAGAGCACCAGAATAATGGCCTCAGTTGGGGTTAGTGAGGTGAAGCACAGCTCAAAGTATTCCCGAGAACACTCTTCTGAACATTAAGTATACGTTTTAAAAAATAAAAAAAAAAAGGGAAAGAAACACAAAGGGGAAGAAAAAAAAAAAAATCCAAAATCAGTTTTCTAGCATCCAGATATAATAAGCAATGACTTTGGTTCCTTCTGACGAGCAAGCCTAAAAAAGCAAACCAGAAAACCAGCAATCAAGCTCTACCTCTTTGAAAATATTACCACGGCACGTGTGCCCTCACCAGGCAAAACAGGAGGGAAATGGAAGGAACTGATGTCAAACAGCAAACTTTTTGCCTTTTCTTTGAAGGAAAGTACAGAAATGCAGACACTCAACGTGAAACAAGGGTGGATATTGAACATAAATTAAGATTTGGTTAAACACACTCCCTAACGAAGCAGGAACGTGCAAACAACAGGGGGATGGAACACCAGGGAGGGCAGAGCTGGGTGTTCCCCGGGGCCCTGGCCCGGGAGGAGAGGTCAGGGCTGAAGTCAGGGCTGTACTTACTGTGAGCCTCACAGTCCACGCAGTGGGAATTGCCTCGGATGTTCCTGATGGACTGCAGGGCCATGGCCTCGTTCTGGCTCGTCAGGCGCGACTGCGGGGATGGAAAGACACGAATGAGCAGCAAGGAAGGACCCAAAAACCCGAAATGACACCACTGTCAGCTGAACCAACAGCAAATCCCACAGCTCAGACCAAGGTCGAATGAATAACGGGTCAAGGAACCTCAAGTCTTGATTTGCCTCTCAAGGAACGGTGATTTTTTTGGCGCCTCCAAGACTTTTGGGGTCTCCAGCCTGGATTCTGAGGGAAATCAAGCTTGAGGATGAACCCTGCTCCCCCCGAGAGCAGCAGCCACCCTGTAGGTTTGCTGCTCGAGAGAAACGAGATAAGAATATTATTTTCCAAGATCAATTTCTTTTATTGATGTGTGTGCTTGTGCTAATGAAGACTAAGGGACGGTTTGCAAAAGCAGCTGGAACCTTTTCATCATCCAAAGGTCAGATTTCACCCGGTGGCTCCCCTTTCACTGCTCTCCATGGTGACCTGGCCATGACCTCTGCTTGGGGAGACTCTCCTGATGGACCAGCACTTCTGCTCCACCCTGAACTGCCTTGAGGGCTCCCCGAGGAGCAAACTGTTCCCTGCACCAGGAGATGGACCAGGAGAAGTGATTTAAGCAGGACTTGTGGATGTCCACGCGCAGACACAACTTCCATGGGACACCTGCTAAACCTGTCCTGTTCTTCTGACATGCTCTGGGAACCCAGAGAGAAAAACCTCTCTGAGCTGTCATTATAGGACACAAGAAAAGAGACAGACTCTCGCCAGGTTGAGCAGAAAGAGGAAAAGAAGAAAGTTTATTTTTAGTTTTCATATTTATAGGTTTCTCAGTTCCACAAGGGATTGGAGGACATGTCACTTCCTCTTCAATCCCACTGGAGAAAAAGGATGCTCATCAAAAATTCTCTCATAGTACAGGAATGTAATCAAAAGAGGACAGTTAAGTAAACATTGTCTATTATTTACATGAACTCTGAGAGAATATCTGACTCCAAAAATGTAAATTTTCAGAAGGTTAGCAAAACAGGACAACACTGAGCCACTGCCCAGCCACTCTTTAGCATTAATATTTTTGTGTAGGTGTTCACGCACAAACTTCCCTTTCTGTGCTCTGATAACACACACATTATCAGAATGTGTGAACCCACACAGAGCAAGGAACATGCAAGCTGTGACTTTCCTCCACCTCAGGAATGTATGTTTGAAATAAACCCATTTTTTAACACAAAATGGGAAGCAAATTGTGTTATGATGTTGGTAATTACTGGTGTTTGATCTGCCCTGGCACATCGGGGCAACGAAAGCAGGCATTCATTTAAAAATAGGAGTCTCTTCCTTGCCATATAAAATCCTGAAAGACAACTGCTAGGTGAGCAATATTATGGGATCTACAGTTCTGGACAATTATTGGCCATTTCTCTGCCTCCATCACCACTCAGCACCCTGCTCCCTCCTGTGAAGTGTTTACAGACGCCTGCACTCAAGACACAGAAGTTCTCCCGAAAACGAGCATTTGGCTGAAGGCATCTCAGCTTTTAAACAGTTATTTGGACAGGAAAGGCGAGCAAACTCCTTCTGTCATCAAAGGACAACATTCCAAGGGGAAAGCTGCTCCTCCTAGGCCATGTTCTCCCCTCAGAAAGCTCCAAGCCTGCTCAGCTGTGGGGCTAACACCCACACACCTCAAGGAGCATGGCCTTGAAATTCAGAATCTGCTGTCATGTTCATGACCACCTAACCCATGGCTAATTGTCAGTGTTACTCTGTGCACCTTACCTTGTTCTTGCTGCTCTCACAGGACTGTAAACTGGCCAGGATCTGGCTCTCTATGGCTTGGACCCACGCGTCCCTCTCCTCGTAGGTGGTTGCTTCAAAGTGCCAGGTCTGGCCCGTGAGAGAGACGATGATGAACTCGAAGTTTTCTTCTTGTTCTGGGAAAAAAAAAATGCAATAGGAAGAAAAGATTAAGTTCAGGATAGTGAAAAGCAGCTGTAACAACTTTGGTTGATGAGAACTTCTGCTACACAGTGGCTTAAAGCTGAAGGAGGGTTGATTTAGGTGAGATACTGGAGAGAAATTCCTCCCTGTGAGGGTGGGCAGGCCCTGGTACAGGGTACCCAGAGAAGCTGTGGCTGCCCCTGGATCCCTGGCAGTGCCCAAGGCCAGGCTGGACGGAATTTGGAGCAGCCTGGGACAGTAGAAGGTGTCCCTGCCCATGGCGGGGGTGGGATGGGATAATCTTGAAGGTCTCTTCCAATCCAAACCATTCTGGGACTGTGCAAATCCTGTAAATGCAGGTCTGGACACGAGGTTTGAGGCTGGATCCTGCCCTGCACAGTGCAGCAGGAAACAACCAGGATCCATGGCTTTTTCTCTCCAAATGCTATCCAGATAAAGCACTGGTTGGGTAAATGCTTAATTCCTGTGTTTGTGAGTTTGGAATCAAGTCTGCACCTTAATCAAATATAAAATGGCCAGCAAGCATCATTTAGATTTAAACCCGAGGTGCTAAAAGCTACATAATGTAAAAATCAAAGGGTGCCACAAAATAAAAGATGAATGGACCATAAAGAGCTGACAATACAGAAAGTGCAACAATTTATCCTCTTCTTTCAAGCAGTTTTTACAAGCACAGATACATTAAAACAGATGTGTCCATTTTCTCCTCTGCAGCACAAATACTGGGATAATAATAATAACAATAATAATTACTGGGCTATAATACAGGATTAAAATCAGTTCAACCTATTCAACACCCACGTCCGACATGGGAGATGAGAAAATGAACTGAGAAGCCAGGAGAGAGGGTCAGTGAAATATCCTGAGGGCTGCTGGAGGATAAGGACGAGTATTCAGGCCAGAGGAGCAGCACATGGAAATACCAGCAGAACTGAAATAAATGGACACACACCCCACCTACACATGGGACACCAATGCCAAATTAAAAAAATCAAGGAAGCTGCAACAGAGTTAAGTGCAATTGGGAAGGGCTGGCACAGAGCATGAAGGAAAAAGAATAATAAAGCACAAAATTCTGGTGAACATCAGCCATAACGAGCTTCAGAAAGAGCATTTTGTCCGCTAATGACTTATTATAAATTCAGAGCCACGACACTACTGTGTTCCCTCATCATCCATAAACATGTGAAGATCAGGGACAAATCCAGCACCAGATTTAAAGACAGCACTGCTGCCCACTGGCAGTTGTGTTCCCAGGCTGGGGGACAAGGGGTTTTCTTGGATAAGCTCCACGTCAGCAAGGCCAGTGCCTGCACTGCCCTAAGGATGCCTCAAAAACAGCAGGAGGTGACTTGGCACCTTGAGGTGGGGGCAAACACGGAGTTGAAGGTTATTTTCAGGTGCAGGAAGGCACCTGAGGCAGCAATTTTACTGAAAAACAGTGCAGGGGACAAGTGGGGAAAGAAATCATGGAATATCCAGAGGTGGAAGGGACCCACAGGGATCATGGAGTCCAACTCTTGGTCCTGCACAGACACCCCAGAAATCCCACCCTGGGCATCCCTGAGAGTGTTGTCCAAACGCTCCTGGAGCTCTGGCAGCCTTGGGAATGCGATCATTCCCTGGGGAGCCTGGCCTGATTTCCCTTTGAGGGAAGAACCTTTTCCTGATATCCAGCCTCAACTCCCCTGACACTGCTCCACGGGCCAAAGATGAATGATGCAACTGCACAGCTCCAACTGCTCCATCCTAGCACCAGCGTGTTCCAAACAAACAGGAAGGAACATCACCCAAAACGCCACGAATAAATCATGGGAAAAGCCTCGTTTATCAAGCAGAGCTTTCAGGGGTTTATGAGGAAGCTCTAAGGAGCTGCTCCACAATAAATGAAGTCACATTCAGTGCACTGTCTCCTGTAGGACAACACATTGAGGTCTCTGCAGCACCTCTGAATCCTCTGATCTCCTCTTTAATCATGCTGAGCTGGTTTGCCCAGGAGGAGTGAGCCCAGGAGAGCTGCAGCACGTTTTCAGGCTGGGCTGGAAGGACATTTTGAGGTCCAGGGAAGAAAACAGAGCTGGGGAAGGGTCTGGAGCCCCAGGAGGGGCTGAGGGAGCTGGGAAAGGGCTCAGCCTGGAGAAAAGGAGGCTCAGGGGGGCCCTGGTGGCTCTGCACAAGTCCCTGACAGGAGGGGGCTCAGGGGGGGTCGGGCTCTGCTCCCAGGGAACAGGGACAGGAGCAGAGGGAACGGCCTCAGGGGAGGTCAGGGTGGACATCAGCAGGAATTTCTCCATGGAAAGGGTGGTCAGGCCTTGGCAGGAGCTGCCCAGGGAGGTTTGGAGTCCCCATGCCTGTGGATGTGGCACAGGGGGACACGGGTTAGTGCTGCATTAACTGCTGGACTTGATGATCTTGTAGGTCTTTCCCAACCTCAATAATCCCATGATTCTACACCCACTGAAGCTCCAGATGTACTCCCCAAACAGCTGTGCTGGTTGAAGACACCTTCCCTCATTTTTTCCTCCTTAAACACACCAATATTTCTTTCCCCCCAAGCTCAGCTGTGAAACAAAGCAGCAGTGCCTGCTCCACATCACCCCCAGGGCAATTCCTTCAGAAGACAAGGAACAAACCTGTTCCTGTACGTCCTTAAGCACAGCACGCAGGAAAGGCAAAATCCAGGCGGGAGGACGGAATTGTTCACTTCTACTCTCCAGCCAAATTATAGGTTGTGCTATTTAAATCCCTGTGAGCCCAATCACAAAATTTTATTAAACAGTTTTCCATGTTTAACAGTTATTCATGGAAAGGTCCACTATAATAGTATTTTAGCACCATCAACCTGTCGAAATCAACCTGCCCAATTACTCCAAACTACATTAATAACACCGGATATTACACTAATTGTGTCCAGTTTCTATGCAGACGAGGTCCCGCGGGGCTAATTTTGCATCCTCAGGGGCAAGCAACTCAGCCATCAGCCTGATTTCACCAGGAATCCCTCCTCATTACACAAGTCCAGGCTGTCAAACTTTTTTTTTTTTGGAAGAAAAAAAGGTTAATGGGCCAATCAGTCATCAATTATTTCCTGGAAGGGCAGCAGAGGAAGGGTTAAAGTGTGAAGAACCAGCTGCCACCAACTTCCATTTGGAAGTTATTATCAACAGGAGATGTCTAAAATGTTGTTGTTGTTTGTTTTGCTTTTTCTTTTTTTTTTTGAAGAGGGAAGGGGTGGCTGGGATGGGAAATGAGCCAAAACTGTGAGATTGTGATGATATGGAAGGCAAAGCACAAGAGAGTTTTTTTCTTTTAGTGGAACCAGGCATGGAATCAGTGAATTTTAGGGTGCCCAGAGTAGCTGTGGCTGCCCCTGGATCCCTGGCAGTGTCCAAGGCCAGGTTGGACAGGGCTTGGAGCAGCGTGGAATAGTGGAAGGTGTCCCTGCCCATGGCAGGGGGTGGAATGGGATGGGCTTTAAGTCCCTTCCAACCCAAACCATTCTGGGATTCCATGGACACTCTTCTCACCATCACCCTTCCACAGTCAACTGCATTTAACCTGAATATATAATATAAATAACATTTCTATATATATAATATAAATAACATTTATTTTGCTCTGCCGAAAGCCAGACACTGCCACAGCCCACCCACTTCTGGAAAACAAGGAGAGAAAATTTCTGAGGAGCAATGGAAGGTGGAAGAAAAAACAAACGCTCAGGCACGGCCTCACTGCCTTCCCTACCCACGTGTTTGTGCTGAGGGACTGAGATCAGCTTTAGAAAACCACACTGAAAATTACCACGGGATACAATCAGTCCGTGACCTCTTCCAGAGAACCCAATTCAGTCTACTGAAATGTGGGGAAAGCACACGTCCAGAAGCAGTCCCACCACTGGGTATCCCTCAGGAGGGGTTCTAAATAACGTGCACAAATCAGCTGGGTCCCAGTTTCCACTGCCCATTTTACTCTCAATATTAAGAATTGCACAAGTAACCACCGACACCGTGCACCAGTGATGGGCACAGGTCAAAGTCACAAAATCCTGGGAGATCAGGTTGGAAGGGACCTCAAGGATCACCGGGTCCAACCTTTCAGCACGGAAAGTCAGCGGGAGGCCAGGGCTCCTTCCTGCCACCCAGAAATCCCACCCATCCTAAAAGCTGGCTTTAAATGAAGAAATACCAAGGCATTTCTCACAGGCGTTAGTGAATATTCTGCCAGAACCAGGAACAAGACTGGATCTCCTGGCTCCCAAGCCAGCCAGGCTGTGCATTTGTGTTTGTCTGAGATCAGAGGATGCTGGTGCTGCTGCTAATTAACACTAACTCATCATGCACACCTGGTGGGCACTGCCACTCACACAGGAAACACTTCCTAGGAACAAGAAGTCAAGTGCAGCACCAAAACACCCTTGAGGGCACATTTCAAACGCTCCTGAAGCACCTTCAAGAGCTGAGGTCACAGCCTGAATCCCAGCCAAGCCTGCCTCGAGTCACACCGAGACCTATTTAAGCTCTGTTTCCATCGCCTCCTCCTCCCTCTCCTGAAACATCTCCTCTGCTCAAGCACCATAACCCTCCATCCTTTCAAAAGGAGGAGCAGGGAGAGCTGCTGGGGTGCCCCGGGAAGCACCAGGAGATGTTTACAACACACAATTTGTTTACAGCGTGTTATTTACGCCCCACGCGAGGTTGGGGCTCGTTACCTTTTGCCACTAATCACCCCCGTCACTCGGCAGATGAGGATGTTTATTAGCAGCCTCAATTAAGGAAATATTTGTGCCATGTCCCACCGGGCATGGCTATGCTAATGCTTCTCTCCCCTTTCCAAACCCAGTGTCTAAATCTAATTAGTTCTGAAAATCAACCCTATCAGGACAACGGAGCTCTGCTGTCGCTTGCCCACAGCTCCTGGTAAAGGCAGGAAGAGTTTTATGCTGTTTTATATCACATTTATCTGAGCGGTGGAGAAAGGCTGAAGGCACTGAAGCCCTCTGCCCACATGGACTTGATGTTTTATTTGGGTGCCAAGGCAACACAAATTGAAAAATGTAAAGAAATTTCAGTTTAGACAGGATGTAACTTCCTGTAACAGCATCACTGAAACCAGAGGTAGCTTGGGACTTCTCGAGCATCCAAACCAAAAAGTTTTCCCTCAGTGCCCAGCAAATCCAGCCCAGCACTGTTTAAAATCTCACATGCAACCGTGAGGAGGGGAAAAAAATCAGGATTTAATATCTTTATGCATGCAGAGCACAGGCGTTTAATTCCTTAAAGATAATCCTTCCTGCTGTGCTGCAAAATCTCAGAATCACAGAATGGTTTGGGTTGGAAGGGACCTTAAAGATCCTCCAATTCCACCCCCTGCCATGGGATACCTTCCACTGGACCAGGTTGCTCCAAGCCCCATCCAACCCGGCCTTAAATCTGTTGGTACAGGAGAAATAAGTCTGTATTTTAATAATACTGCTATGATAACAGGTACAAGGTACTCTCAAAACCAGAGTGGGGTTTGTTTAAGCAAAACTCACTGCTACCACGTATTTTTCCTCCTAGAGAACCAGAGGACTGCTTAAAGCCTGGCTGTCTGCAATAGGGGACACCTGGGACTCTCATTTGTCAGTGGCCCCCCACGGAAAACCCCCAGATTTTGAAAACTGGGAGAGTTTAAAATCGATGAAAGTCAGATTTCTTGTAATGAGACAGAACTGATGGAGGATAATGCTGCAATTTTGTGGCAAGGTGGGGTTCAGGGTCTGCTAAGGACAAGAGGAAATGGCTTCAAGCTGTGCCAGGGGAGGCTCAGGTTGGACAACAGGAGGAATTTCTCCATGGAAAAGGTTGTCAGGCCTTGGAGTGCAGTCCCCATCCCTGGAGGTGTCCAGGGAAGGGCTGGACGTGGCACTCAGTGCTCTGGGCTGGGGACAAGGTGGGGATTGGCCACAGCTTGGACTCGAAGGCCTGGGAGATCTTTTCCATCCTCTGTAAGGCTCTCAGAAGGCCGAGTCCTTCAGACCAGGTGAAAACCCCACCCCTAACATCATTTTTGCTGTCGAACAGCCAGGAGAGAGCAGCTCCTCTGATGGGGACGCTCCAGCACAGAGTCCCCCCACCCTGGGGACCATCACCCACGTTCAGCACAACTGCAGCACCCGGGCTGCACCTCCCAGCAGCTCCACCTGAGATCTGCCTGCCTGGGAGCACACGGGGAACACCCAAAAACCACAGGAGGGTGTTAAAAACAATTGGAGAGCTTCTCAAAGCGGGGCCGGGCCCGACGGAAACGTTTTTGGTGTGTGAAGAGGTGTAAGTGCCACTGAGCGAGCGTGTGCCAAGGACCAGAGCAGATTTGTTATTCTGGACTGTCATTTCCCATCATCGTCCTCTTTTTTGAAGGCATAATTATCTAAACATGTGGTTTTTAATACTTACAGTGCTCATTAACTCCGCATTTGCATGTCTCACCACTGCAGCTCTCACACAAAGGCTCAGGGTGCCAGCTCAAAGCTATGGAGAGCACTGAACCTTCAGCTTTCGGGGGGGATAAAACATCCAAAAATTGATACATTCGCCCCATTTTAGAATTTCATTTTGATGCTGTGCCTCGAAACTTTTTGGGCCATGGCCAGCAGGACCGTGTTCCCACACCAAGGTGCCTTCAGTACTTAGTTTGATCAGTAAGATCAAAGATTCCTCAAATTTGACAGGCCCTAAACCATTTTTGATCTCTAACACACAAGGGAATTCCATATATTTGTTCCCCTGCTGTAATTTATTAACAGGTAGGTATAAAATCACCAGCTTCTCCAGCACTAAACCTGTACCCACAAACGTACCTGCTCGGAGGAAAAATTGGGCTGGGAGGTATAAACAGCAAATAGAAAACTAAAAATTATTTAAATGTCTTTGTGGGAAAAAGACAACCCCAAAACTTAGGAATATCTGACAGTCACTTTCTGTCTTTTCGTATTTTGCACTTCATATTTGAAAAGACAACAAAAGGATCAAACCAGCCTGTTTAGCAGCTCTGAAGGGCAGTAATTTTACACTTAGGCTGAGAAATGAAATAAAATTATACTTCCAATAAAAAGCTGCCTTAACAAGCTGGAATAAAACCCCACTTTTGTTTCCTGTGCACACTTAGTTTGGCAGGGAGAGCCAGGCCCCCGCCAGCAGCCCGGGCTGTAATTGTGCAAAAAAAGGACGGTGATATAAATCACCAAAGGTTAATGATCAGGATGTGAACAGAGGGACTTGTTTACAGAAAGAGCATGCAATTTAAAATTTACAAGAGATTTAATGCCACCGCTTGGCAATCACTAAAATCAACAGCCCAGAAAACAGTGACATTAAGAAAAATATTACAGTTATAATCATTCCAAAATAAGTCAATTAGTGTTAGGGCATGCGCTCGCGATTACTTGACCCATTTGGTTTGCACTTAAGTGAAGAGAAAAAAAAAAAATCCCCCTCCCTCATAGCGAGATTACTGAGTTGTGACCTATTTTGCATTCCCTATTCCTGACACCATCCCTCTTCCGTGCTGCTGGAGGTGGTGGTGGAGGCTTTTTTCCCTCCCCCTGTCCTCCTTGCTTGGTTTCCGAGTCATTCTGACCTTTGACACTTGTAATAATAATAAAAAAATATATATCTATTAAACAAAAAAAAGTTTATAATTGTGTTGTTCAAATCAAGGTGGAGGGGGGGGAAATAAATACATAAAATTCCGTGTGCTATTATACAAAAGGCATGACGGCTGCCTTGGGTGGGGGAAAAAAAAAGCAATGTAAGTCAATTTGTGAACTTTGGCACCGGGTGACCTTTAGAAATACAACAATATCCAGAATTTACAAGCAAGAGTAGCACATGCAAATGACCCGGCACTGTCTCGCCTCTGGATTAGAGCTGCAAAGAGCATTATGGAGAAGGCTTGCACAAAACAAATTAAGATTGTTACTTAAATGTCACGGCACACTATTGTATTTGGCTACAGATCATTACACCTGATACTAACACTTTTAAAAACGGTAATAACTTGGGAAATATTACATTGAGTGCCCACATGGAGAAAGGGAAAAAAAAATATATATGTATCTCTTAAAAAAAAAATAAATAAAAGGAGAAAATGGGTTGCTGAAGTAATTTAAACATCACCACTCCACGACTAGAGGGAAAGGTCAAAATTTAAGTAAGCTGAAAGGAACATGAATGGCAAACTAAAAGGCACGAACAGAAAGATGAAAAGACCAAGTGGAGTGACTCTGCAAACACGGGGTGGAAACGAACACGCATGCTTGGGGCAAATCTCATTTCCAGGGGGAAAGGGAGAGAGAGGCGAGGAGGGCGAAATTTTGGAGAAGTGGGTTAAAAAAAGGGGGTGGGAGAGAGAAAGGAGGTGTTTGTCTGGGACGGGTGGGTTTGTTACCTTCGGTGTTGGTGCTGCTGCTGCTGTAAATATTTCGCAGGCTACCAACACGGTTTAGTTTCCAAGCTTTGCGTTTGGCTGCGTCCAGAGAGCAGGAGGGGAAGAGAAAAAAAAAAAAAAAGAGAATAAAAATAAAGAAAAAAGAAGGGAGAGGAAGAAAAAAAAAATTTTTTTGTTTTGTTTGTTTGTTTTCAATGGAAAAGGGGAGAAAAGAAACATCGAAAAGCATGTGAGGTTAAAATACGAGCACGAGCCTGTTCACACGTGAAGAGCTGCACACAGAAAATGCACACGGGACCACTCGGCCCCTGAAATCCACGGCCGATGTGGAAAACCTCATATTCAGAGTGATTTTTCTTTCAGTCACCACAACATGACACGATTTGACAAGATTAAACGGATCTGCCATTGGAACAGACAAAAACAGACCAGTAGAAGTCAAAAAGGAAAAAAAAAGGCAAGAAGTATTTGAGCAGAAGATACAGGACTGGACGATACAGCTACTGTAAAATGAGATTTAATTCATGATGAAACACAGCCAGACAAGAGCTCCTTGTCCTCCAAAAGCCTGCGGGGATCACTTGGTGTCTGGAGTTCATCCTTAAACCTCCTTTTTTACATCATCACCTTTAGAAACTGAGGCGATGATGTAATGACCTTAAATCCTCGTACCAATAGATGTTCTTTGTGGCACTGAGCTCAGAGGAAGTGGAATCATAAAATCTCAGAGTGGCCTGGGTTGGGAGGGACCTTAAAGCCCATCTTGTTCCACCCCCTGCCATGGGCAGGGACACCTTCCAGCAGACCAGGCTGCTCCAAAATTCCTCCCCCACTGCAAAATCGAAGTGTTTATTTGGAAAGCGGGGGGAAAAAAGAGTAAATTCTTTACACAGAATAGCAACATCCTCGTTTGATCAGAATTGACCCAAACTTTGAGATCCTCTGAGCTGCTGCTTCACAATTAAAAGAAAATAGGGCTCAAAAGCACTCTGTGCCCGGGCTCATTAGGGGAGAGCCCATTTCCACCTTCTCTAGGAGCTTTAGAACACTTTGTTTCGGCTGGGTTTCATCACATGGGAACCAGATGAAACATCTGAGTCCACCAGGACACCCGACAGCCACTGGAGCAACAGGGAACTGGTGGAATTCTCTGGAAGTGTGGAAATGGCATGTGGAGGTGGGACAGGGTTCCGTGGAGAACACGGTGGTGCTGAGCTGATGGTTGGAGCCAACCTTAGAAGTCTTCTAAGAACCTCAGACCCTTCTCCCTCCCACCACAGATGTCCCTCACTCTTGAGGATGACATCAACACCCCAAAACACAGCCAGTACTGGGACACAATAACTGAAAGGATTTCTTTCAGTATTTATGAGGGGACTCCTGTAATGCCCCTCAGAACTCAGACCAAACAGCTGCTTCCAGGGAAAAGGAACAGCGACCTGAAGTCATTGCAGGCTTTAACAGAAAGCTCCATCATCAGCCAAAGAATTAAAGCTGGAAGAGCACTGCCTGAACCCCCCTGACTGCTAAGCTAGGTGGGATTTTAATAAAGCCATCTGCAGGCTTTAATGCTTCACGCTGAAGAGGAGGACTGGATCCTGAGTGACATCATCAAATCTGAAGGCATTTTCATTGGGTGCATCCTTCAAGCTGAAAAAACCCTTTCATTTCAAGAAGTCTCTGCGCCAGGGAGGCATGATTGCCCGGCAGAAAACTTGTTTTCCCTCTGAAACATTTACATATAAATAGGCAAAATCGAGGTTTGGCACCCCTCTGCAAGGGAAGATGGTCTCCAGTGCACAGACACCCTTCCCCAGTGCCTTTCCCATTTTTCACCCTTTAATGGCACGTTTGTGCGAGCAGGAGTGAACCTGCAGCCTGCTTTTCTATTAACCTATTGATGAAATAATCCATTTTAATGTCTCAGGCCTTTCTCTTCCCCTTAAACAAATGGACTTCTCCCACGGAGATGCTGAGGTGCTGATACATCCACGTGTGCCCCTTGGCATCGATTCGGCCCCTGCCTGCTTCCTCCAGGTGCTCTCCAGCCTTTGAGGATTTAATAAGGGTTTGGGCACTGCCAAGCATGGCCTCTGCAGGGTGATTGATGTGCCAGGGCCCTGCAGAGCCATCCCACCCTGCCTGCCTCTGGAATGACACCCCGTTGTTACCTGCAACCAGGCTGGCACAGGCACTGCAGGTCATCATCTGCCTGCTTTGCCCTTGACTTATTTCCCAGGATATTCAGCTTGTCTGGTCCGGGTTCGCTTGCTGGTCCCAAAGTTAAATCAACAAAAGCTCTTGTTGCCAGCTCCAGAGATATCTATATCTATATCTATATCTATATCTATATCTATATCTATATCTATATCTATATCTATATCTATATCCCTATATCCCTATATCTGTATCTATATACCTATATCTGTATTTATATCTATATCTACATCTACATCTGTATCTGTATCTATATCTAATCTATATCTATATATCTATATCTATACCTATATCTCTATTTATATCTATATCTATATCTACATCTACATCAACATCTATATCTATATCTCTATATCTATACCTATATCTCTATTTATATCTATATCTATATCTACATCTACATCAACATCTATATCTATATCTACATCTATATCCAATCTATATCTATATCTTTCTGTATCAATATCTATATCTACATCTACATCATCCATATCATCTATATCTCTATATATCTGTAACTTTTATCTGTATTTATTATCTCTATCACATACACACTTAATCAAATAAACCCCAGCTGGTTACCAATAAAATGCTGTAAGCAATACTTCATTATCTAACAGCAAAACTCCCTAATAAAAAAAAAAAAGGCTTTAAGGCAGATTGATTTTAAAAGGAATTTCTGCAAGCGCGTTTTCTTCCCAAAAAAGCCACGAGAGGTGTCTCTAAGTAAAGATTCCAGAAAAAACCCCCAGACAAACCTTCTCAAACCTCAAACATCTGGAGTGAAGTTAACCGTTTCCCAGTATTTAATTTAACTTTACTGAAGAGGCAAACGGGATTGCTCCTGGAATTCTGAGGATCCAGGGAAGCTGTGGCTGACCCATCAAGATCAAGCCCCCAACATCTGAAAAAATACCAGCATGGCCACTAAGCCACACCAGAGAGTGCCCCATTTACTTGGATTTTGAACACCTCCAGGGATGGTGACTCCAGCACTGCCCTGGGCAGCCTGTTCCATGCCTAACCACCCTTCCAGTGGAGAAATTTTCCCCACAATCCAACCTGAAGCAGGCCATGCAAATCTGCAAGGGTCAGAAGTGTTTACCACCGTGGTTTTTCCCCTATGAAGAACCCTAAACTGCTTAAATCAAACAGGACAGGACACTGGTGAGCTGAAGAAATGCTGCGGAGTGGCTGCTGCAGAGCACACAGAGCCTGCGAGCATTCACCAAGGTCTTTCCTGTGACTTGCTAAGCCCTGACTGGGCTCACTGTGCTTTTCCAGAGGCAAGTCCACTCTCTGGGTCCTGATCTGCAGCTTCTCTGTTCTCATGAGGATGTGTCGGGTCTGTGTCCCTGACAGGAGTGGTGGCAGTGCTGGCAGGACACCCAGCTGGACCTGGGGACACGGATCATCCCTTGGCTGATGCTCCCTGGGAGCTGAACTACCCCCATTGCTGTAAAAGAAGCTCTTCCACCTGCACATCTCAGAGTGAGCAGAGGTGTGTCGGTGCAGGAAGGAGGAAGCAAGGCTTCAGGACAGCCCTTTGTTAAGATATGGAGGAACTGGGAATCAATTGAACTTAATCACTCCCAATTACCACCTCTCTTTGTATTTGCTCAGGCAATAACTTTACAGCTGTGACCAGCCCCTCGCAGACAGAGTTTCTGTGTTTGCTTTCTTTAATAGGGCTGCTATTTATCCTCTCTTAATGAATCTACTCGTCCTGCCTGGTTTTGATTAGTCAGGTTCTGCAGTAAATATGTTTACCACCACTGTGATCACGTACCAGCATTTCTAGAAGCAGGAGGTGTTTGTGGAAAGGGTTTAAACCCACGTGTGATCTGAGGACACATCTGTTTGGTACCTGGGAAGTTCTCCAAGGATGCTCAGGATACGATACTCAACAAAACACCACATTAACCCTTTTCAACCTGCTCCGGCTCGGCTCTTTCCACATTTTGCTAAGCAGAAATCCGCTTTTACTCCTGGGAGAGTCTCACCCCAAAAACCTCCCTGCAGCGCCGCGCCGAGGAATTCCAGATGTGCTAACGTCACCTCTGGGCTGGCTGTGACAGAGTTCTCTGCTGATCAGACAAACAGCCCTCAGACAGCTGATTAAAAAACGCCGGGGCCGCTCGGCTGCGTGTCCGAGCCTCGCCAGCCATGTTGGAGGTGGGAATGTGCATGAATTACATCCCTGGAGTGTGCTGAGCAGCGCTGATTAAATGAGGCACGCCACAGCCCTCAGCATCAATTATCAGAAATAATAGGATCTCTGCACCTAGGCTGGGGGAAGGGGCCGGGGCTGGCGTGTCCTGTGCTTCCCAGAGCATCTTCCCAGCGCCCGTGTGACATAAATAACAGCGGCCAGGCACCCCAGCAACGCTGTTAAACACTGAGGAGGTGCTGAGGACAAACCTCCTCCCACAGCACAGGCCAGGGGAGCTTTTTCAGGTAATACCTGGAAGATCTACCCAGGAAAAATTGATTTATAAGGCGCGGATGGAAGGGAAAGCTGAATATTTAAGGATAAACTTCAGGCTCTTCCTCAAGTTTTCCTGCACCACATGTGGTTATATCAGGGGCAGGATGGGGAGTTTTCTTTCTTCTTGTCCAACAAGACCCCACTCTTTGCTCAGAGGATTGGAAAGATTTCATGAAGATGCAGCTCAGGAGATTTTCAGGTCATGCAAATTTATCTCTGTGACTGTGAAGGGGCTGGACACTGTCTTACCCTATGTGAAGGCAACAATGACAAAAATTCCTCCAAAAGGGTTAAAAAACCTGAAAACCAAACCCTAGGCACATCTAATAGAGATCTATACATACATATCTATCTCTATCTATCTATCTGTCTATCTATCTATCTATCTATCTATCTCTAAGTAAAATAAACTGAATATATTGCATTTCAAGATCCGTCCAACACTGAATTTTGAAATAAAAAAAAGCCACAAAGTGCATGGATCTTATACAAAACACAGACTCATAAAATGGTTTGGGTTGGAAGGGAAGATAAATATGTCCACTACTTTTCTATTTATTAAACCACACAGTGAACCATCTTTAAACACCTGAACGTGACTGTAAAGTTTGGAGCAGGAGGGGTTATCAGGATTTATGTCCCAAAAGACCAAAAAAATGGGAGACGAAAGATATTTCATGTGGAAACAGTCCTTAATATGCCCTTTTTGGACTCCAGGACACTCAAAAAAAACAAGGTGAAGTAAAGGAAATTAATGAAAGTGCTGAGTTTCAGAAATTTCCCCAAACACAACTAAAACTGTATGTCTGGTACAAAAAAAAAAACCCACCAAAAACCCTTCCCTCTGCAACTGAAATCCTTTCCCATGCTCTCTTTTAAACCCACAAAACACTCTAAAAGTAATACTTCAAATCATATTAATAGTTAATTACGTTTGGCTTCTCTTCAGCTTCGAACATTTCAAATGAAGGGCAAAAAAAATGAAAACACATTCATACTTCTGCTTGTGACAGAGGGAAAAGTTACTTTAATTAAACATTGCTAAAAAATGTTTTTAATTCTTTTTTTTCCCCCCATTCCTTGCAATATTTCTCCATCAAAACTTCTGCAGCAGGGAAAGGACCCACTAAACGATTTCAGTGCCTTTCCAATACACTATAAACATACAAGATTCCAATCGACAAAAAGGAAATGGTAATTGGAAACATTTTTCTCAGTTTTTCATTATCCGAAGCAGAAAATTATGGCTCTTTTCTACACACACACAAAAACCACCCCCCCTTTTCAACCACCTAGAAAAATTGTCTTTTAATAAAAGCTTTAAATTATACTATCATATTTCAAAGGCAACCAACAGTTAAAGCAGCTAATCAAAGGTATAATTATTTAATGACTCTGACTCCTGCTATCTAAAGGGGCTGGAATGGCTGTGATCAGCAGACCCCCAGCTCCAGCTCTGCAGAACTGAGCTGGGAGCATCCATCCCCCAGTTCCTAAGGTTGGTTCCTCCAATTTTGGTTGACTCCACCAGGCCGGCTGAGCTATTATGGAATTAAGGGAATCGGTTTGTTACCCTGCCACTGCCTTTTTGTACACATCTGGACTTTAAAAAACCCTCACAAAACAACTGTAAGAGGTTTTTCCTGAGATTTAAATGAAAATATTTCCCAGACAAAATGGGATTTGTCAGGATCATCATTGATTTTGTTCACTTTTAATGCTTCATGAGAGTTTTCTGTAAACCCCAGCTGCCCCACTCTAGTAATCCAGATGTAGAACACCTCCCAAAAATGTGCTTATTGAAAACTATGCATTTCTCCTAAATGCATTTTAATATTTCTGTTAAAATAAATCTTCAATAATTTACTCCAGGTGAGTGAAGCAGTGAGCAAGCAGAGCTTCTGACTCCATCCTATGGCTTTTCTCATGTCTTTTACAATTGGAAATAGGACAGGAATAACCTGGAATTAATTAATTACCAGACCTACCCAGGGGTGTACAGCACACCTTGGCTTATTTTTGATTTATAACAGAACAGTTTGTGCCACTGCATCTGAGCCTCAAACCCTAAATATGAACTTCTATCATGCTGCTTCTGTTGTACTAAATTCCCCCTTTTTTTTTTTGGGCTACACAATGAGATTTCACAGAATCCCAGAACCATTCAGGTCGGAAAAGACCTCCAAGATTATCAAGTTTGACCAAATACCACAAACCCCTACAGCAAAGTGCCACAAATACAAGTTTTTTTCAACACTTCCAGGGATGAGGCCTCCACCACTTCCCTGGGCAGCCTGTTCCCTCTGATCCAAGACACTGGACCCTCTAGAATTTCAAAGATATTCACATTTCTATCCAATTACCTTGATGCTGGGATCAGTCTCGTGCTTGCCATCAGGAGCTCAGGTGACACCAGCACCTGGGGTGGCACTAGAAACCAGACACGGGGAGGGAGCTGCCCCTCCCAGCCCTGCACCTTGCAGCCCACGGTGACCCAGGATCAAAGGGGACACCCAGGGACACTGCACCTGGCAGGAGTGGCACCTGTGACAACAAACCCTGCTGGATGGGACATCAAAACCGCCCGGGCTTGGAGAGCCCTCCTGGCAAAGCTGCTGCTGTCATGGAGCAGCTCAGGTTGGAAGGGGCCTGTTGGAGGTCATGCAGTCCGACCTCCCTGCAAGGACAATCACAGGACATAAAATGCACCCTCACTAAATCCCAGTCAGGAAAAAAGCATCGTGTGGGGTGGCTGTAGAGGAAGTAGAATTTGGGGGGAGAATGCAGGGAACTTCTGCCAAGGCACTTTACAGGAAACAAGACTGAGCCAGGACCCAGGGAGCACCAATATTGATGGAACTCTTAAAGCTCTCACATCCTTGAGATTTTTTGTAGATACAGGTGATGAAGGGTTTGATCTTCCCAATGCCCAGGTTGGGCATCGGTGTCGCTTTGATACCCCAGCTTTGACTTATTCTGAAATGTAAACTGTTGAACAGAAATCAGAATTACTGTTACCATCTCCTGCTTTGCTCAGCTATTTGATCCACACCATTCACCCTGCTGCCAAAGGTAAGTTCACACCAGGGAAATAAAAACTGAGGCACACAACACACAAACCTCATATAAATATATATATATATATAAAAATAAATATATATATATAAACATGAATTCTTTGTGTATTTTCGTCACTAGTGATGAACCCTTAGGTTNCCTTATTCCTGTCTAGGCTCTGTTTTTAGGTGGTGCAACTTCCCGAGTTAGAGTGAGGATTCCTCACTGGAAAAACTCTGGTTGGAGAGATTTATTTGTCAAGGCCTTTCCCTACAAAGTACTCATCCACCTGTGATGATGATGTCTCTATAAACCCAAATGCTCATGCTAAGACAGGAAGGTCACCACGGAATCTTTTAGGCTGGAAAAGACCTTTAAGACCATCTTTTTGCCTGAGTTTCTGCATCACCCTTGCACTGACAGAGGAGACTTCCAGTTGGCTTGAAATGGAAAACACAGACCTGCAGATGTTGGGTCCTTCACTACAAGGAGGACAACCTGAGCATGGAAGCTTCACTGGAACTCTGAGTTTGGCAGAAGTTCCCACCCAGAAGTGCACCCACAACACCTGCACTTAGCTGTGCTAGCAGGAAATAGCCCAGGACAAGGTGGAGTGGTTTGAAACTGCCAGAGGGAAATTGGGATTTTGGGAAGGAATTGTTCCCTGGGAGGGTGGGGAGGCCCTGGCACAGGGTGCCCAGAGAAGCTGTGGCTGCCCCTGGATCCCTGGCAGTGCCCAAGGCCAGGCTGGACAGGGCTTGGAGCCACCTGGGCTAGTGGAAAGTGTCCCTGCCCATGGCAGGGGATGGAACAAGATGGGCTTTAAGGTCCCTTCCAACCCAAACCATTTTAGGATAAATCTATTAATTTGCATTTTAGAACTCCTCAGAGCCTCCACAATTAAACAGCCACCTCAAAGCCAGCAATGGGACAAAATTTTTCACAAAGAGCTTCCAAGCTTCCCAATTTATCTTCCCAAACTCACTGCTTGAGCAATGGTTACTGCACAGGTCTCAATCTCTTTGGGGAGGGATTCTTATCCCAGCCCTCTTCCTTGGGAGAAATTAAGTACCAAGACATCCAGTGGGAACAGAAAAATTCTTTCCAATGGCAGATTTAACGTTCTGTCTCCCCTCCCTTAATTGCATCTTGGATTTCCAAGGGCTTCACACACAGGAAGCTGCTATGGCTGTGTTGGGTGGGGCTCCTCAGATTTGATGTTAATTTGCACAATACCAGTGAAAAGTGTAAAAATCATAAAGTTGAAGACGTCTGTAATTTGCTATTACCCAGATCTTTGCACAAATCCATCCAGCTCAGGGTTGTGGCTGCTCTTACATGAAGGTTGTCATCCCTATAATTTGACTTTTGTAATTTGACTTTTTTTTCAGAAGCTGAAGTTGCTGGAAATCCCTGGGGAGCTGCTGTGGCTAGCTTTGGAATGAAGTCGGGAAAAGGAGGATGGGATTTGCAAGCGGGATTTGCTATTTGCATATTTTGAACACAGCGTGTTTAGGCAGGGCCCACATGAACACCACGGGGCTGAGGGACCAAGCCATGAATTAAGAGGTTTGCACCAAAATCATGCTGCCTTTCACCTTCCAGCAAAACCCTGACTAACAACTGCATTTGGCCCGTGAAGATAAATATTAAATCCTGAATTTACATCAGCTGCTGGTGTCACAGGCTCCCTCACAAGCCCCAGCTCCGAGTTGTTAACTACTAACTGGCTCAACCACAGCGCCTGTTACTAATCGCTTATTGAATAATGGAAGTGACACAACTGATAAAAGGTTTCAATCCTGGAAACAAGTGATTTATAGTATTTCACTCTACTGGCACTGTTATTTGTATGACAAATGGTTGGACAGACATCAGTTAATCTCCACACACCTCCAACTCGGATGTGGCAGCTCCTGCCGGAGCATCCAAATAATCAGGGCCCGCTAACAACACAGCCACGCCGGCGTGAGGGGCTGAATGCTGGCATTTTATCAAGGCTGAGCCCCAAATCCATTTACCCAAGGGGTTTGATTTTTTGGGGGTGGTGGGGGGCAGGCAGAGCATGGCTAGGAAGAGGAGTATCCTGATAAAAGCAGGAAGCTGCAGCTCGGGAGACCTGCCCCGCTCCTCCAGCGCAGAGATGAAATCATCAATACCCGAGAGGCATCAGTGATTCCAGAAAGCTCCAGATCCTTTATGGATTTTTCCTGATGGCCAAAGCCGAACTGCAGCATCATCCACAGCTGTCAAGAGTGTTATGCTGCAGTGTAATGTCACTGTGCACTGCAAATCCCATCTTCCCCTCAGCTGGGAGAGAGGGATGGGGCTGCTTTTGAGGCAGAGTAAGCCAGGGTTTCCCTGCCTTGAGAAATGAACGGAGCTTTAAATTTACAGGCAGCACATCAACAGCAGCTTTATCTCACTGGTTCCATCAGCAGCATCCTGCTCCCTGCAGAAGTCAAACCCATTTTATCAAGCCAGTCTTTTAAAAGCAGCAAACCCCTTGGAGTGCTGAGCTTCCACGAGTCTGCATTACTCTCTTGGGTTACTTTTCAGCTTTGCACCCAAAATCTGCTGTTTTTCTTATTCAAAAAAATCATTTCCACTTCTATAAAAATCCTGCCACTCCTGCCATGGGCAGGAACACCTCCCACTATCCCAGGTTGCTCCAAGCCCCGTCCAGCCTGGCCTTGGGCACTGCCAGGGATCCAGGAGCAGCCACAGCTGCTCTGGGCACCCTGTGCCAGGGCCTCCCCACCCTCCCAGGGAACAATTCCTGCCCAATATCTGATCCAAACCTGGCCAGAGAACACAAAGCCCCAGCAGATGAATCTCTGGGTTGGCCACAGAAAGACAAGAGCTCACTTTGCACACAGGAGAACATTCAGAGGAGAGGGGGATAAGAGGCCCTGACAAAGCAGAAGCAGCAAGAATTTTCTTCAGAAGGCCTGAAAGATCTCTGGAGTGGTAAAAATCCTACAGGCTGCACTCCCAGTAGCAGGAGAAATGCAGATGGAGTATGAAGATGACTGATATCACAGAAAGCAAGGAAAAAAAATCCCCATTCACAACTGCTTCTTGTGATCTCAGGTCTAACTCGGTGTATTTGCTCTTGAAAGATACTTGTGATAATGTGGCATTAAAAACTGCTCAGCTTTTCATCCCCTGACAATCTCCTGTGAGAGACCTGGACAATTCTGGTACTTTGCTAATGGAAATCACTTTCTAACCCTATCACCTATCAGCCTTCCCAGGATTTCACACCAGATCCATAGGAGGGTAAAAAATACACAGATTCTTCGGGATCCCTTCCCTCTTTGCAGCTACAAGCATAATATCCTTTTTGGGTTTTCCCAGTTCTCTGCAACATTCCCACTGCTACGAGATGCCTTCAAAATTACAGGACCTTTCCACGTGGAGTGAACTCACAGGTACAAAAATGGCACAAAAAACTCCCACTAATACAAAACTACTGCCAAAACACTGCAATCGAATGAAATAAAGGTTGATACAGGTTATCTCCTTTAGTAGGCATATCTGGACTTGCTTGGTGGGCAAGAACAAATGGGTTTGGTAAAGAAACTAAGCATGAAAACCCAGGCAAAACAAGGTGCAGTCAAAAGCCCATGAGAAAATCAGAGCTATCAGCCAGACACTGCACTCCTGGGTTCCCCCAGCGTGACAGAACTTTGGTCTCTGGTGAGCTGTGATGTCACTGGGAGGATACAAACCCCTTAAAAATGCTGGGCCAAACACAGTCAGCTTTTCCTGCTCGGGATGGGAATAAGCTTAATGTCCTGAAAAATTATGTGTAATCGATTTATGCTCTCAGGTTCCTCTAAGTGGGAAAGAGGAGAACCTAACCTCACCTCACTGACTGGTGTAGCACAGGGATTTCCACAAGTCCCAAAAATGGAAGGGAAATCATGAAACCCGTCCCCAGAGACATCAGGGATAGAAACAGGTGCTCAGAGGGAATTTCTTCTACTTCATCTCTCAGCATTCCCACAGTTCTCATTTCAGCCTAGTCCATCCCTCCCACCCCTTTGCAAAAGTGGCTGGACTTGGGACTAAAATTACCATTACGGAGGTGTCTGGCAGTACCTTTTACTTGCAGATAAAAATCTCCATCACCTCTTTCCACAAAGCCTTTTAGGAGGAAAGAAAAAAAAAAGGAGATGATAAAAAAACCACATGTTCATGTTGAATTTGTCCATCAAACTGGAGTTGATGTGTTAGGACAGACCCACAAAAAAATGAGCACCCAGTAGGGACTAAGAGCTAGGAGGTGACAATTCCTACACGTATGAATGTGGCATTGCCTTGAAATGACAAAAACCCTTTGTATTTCACAGGGTCTCCATGATCTACTTCTCTCTGGAAGGATAACTGGAATGAACAAGAATCCTCTTAATGTTCCTTGTATATTCAACATCCTCCTCCAAGCAGGACCAAAGCCCAGCAGAGACTCAAAGAGATTCAACGTGCTGCCTCTTTTGCTGCTCAGAAAACCATTTTGGATTTTATTCCGGCTCTGGGGGACAGTTTATGCCAATCTTTTCTTCCTTTTTTTTTTTTTCCACAAGTGTTGCAGGTTAAACTTTGTGCCTAACAACCCTGACAGCGTCCCTGCACATTTTTCACACGAGCCATTGAGTAGCATTATGACAAATTATGGGGCCTGATGACATGTAACAGGAACATCTCCCCCACTCACAGGCTGTGGAGGAAATAAAAAGACTGAAAGAAATATTCCTGGGGAAAAAAAAAAAAGAAGAAGAAAAAAAAAGAGGCATGTGGGGAAGCAGCAAGGTTCATTATGGATAGATTACTCATGATTCAGGAGTTCATTATTAATGGATTAGTTACAAGTATTTCCTAAGTGTTGTCAGCTGTTCCCCTGGGAATAGCTTTTCAATAATATCCACAACTTAAAGAAAGAGTGATGAGCTCTATTGATATTTTTATTACTAAAGGCAGCAGGTAATCATCAATATGTTTAAGAGAAAAGCAAAGGTCTATTTCCAACCTCCTCCACAGTTATTTTTTCATATCATAACAGCTCTGGGCTTATTTTGTACTCTTTAGTTAGTAATAAATGACATCACTGCACTTCAGACCTTGTGTATACGGAATTTTGTAGCAGATCCTGACGTTCTGAGACTCTAGGATTCTACATAGACCTGCTCTCTTAGTCCATCATTAAAAAATAAAACAAAAATGAAATGAAATGAAATAAAATAAAATAAAATCTAAGATCACACCCCGAGTTGAAGTCCAATCTGCTGTTCCACAGAGGGAAATCTCCCCATCATTCCAGGACACCCCTTTCCTCCACGGGTGACCAAAGCTCAGCTTCTCACTTCACATCTGGGATCCAAAGTTTAACCATAAGCAGTGGTGACCTAATTATTAATGAGCTTGCCTGGACAAACTGGAGTCTAATTGTACACAGAGAGACTGAGAGATAAAGACTGCAGTTGACAAATCACTAAAAATTAATCAATTTTCACATTCTCCTTATAATCACTATGGATCCTCACACCAGAGTCTTTAGGTAATCTGGCGAGCATTAACTTACATTTTACCTTATTATTAAAAACATTAAGCACATATTAATCTATGATTTATTACAATTAGGTTTGTTCTAATTTAATTAAACACCGAGGCCTCTTAAGTATTCTATGAAACTCAGGTTTGTTGCCTGGCAAGTGGGGACTTTCTGAAAATAATTTTTCAGGAATCCTCAGTGATATTTTAGAGCTCTCCGAATGGGAACTATTACCATGGATGAGAGCTTAGTTTTAGGATGAAAATGTACATTAGTCACTGGGTAAGTATTGCCAGACTTCCTTCCCTACATCCACCTTTGCAGGCTTAGATTGCTGGGTCATTCCTGTGTGATAAACACCAGATCTCACCACAAAATTGTGTTTATTTACAATAAAAAAAGCAAGCAGTTATTTCGGACTGACCATTCAGAGCCGTGCTCTGAATGGTGGCCACCCAACCAAAAAGTGATTATGTGTGTGACAATGCTGATGCTGAGCCCAAAGCAATAATATTGCTTCCAATTTTAAGGTTAAGTAAACCCTGAACTGCCCTTTTATGTATAAATATGTTGGTTAAAGCATTCAAGTTGTCTGGAAACAGGCTGGGTCCCTTTGGTGTTTTGTTTGCCACTACAAAACATCACCTTGGCTGAAAAGCCCCTGCGTTTATGATCGTCACAAAGCAGCCACCATCACTAAAAACTTTCAAATCAGGATTTAAATAGTAAAATATCCTTTTAAAAAAATATTTGTCCCTCAAAAAAACTTGCAGGACCACCGCACACTGCGCACGCAGCCGCCGAAGTCCCAAAGGGAAGAGCTGGGGGAAGGAGGAATAAGAGGGAGCTGAAACCAGTCTTGGAGCTGCCAATTCCTTGTCAAATGAAGCAGAGGCAGAAACACTCCAGCCTCGCTTTGTCATCCATCACCAGAGAGTGCAGCTCGTCCTCCCCGGATTACAGAGACGGATTCGGAGCAGCGGGGACGGGAGCCAAAGTCACGTCGGGGACGGGAGCCAAAGTCATGTCAGGGCCGCGCCGGCCTAGAAGGCCCGAGGAGGACATGAGGCCTGCAAGGCCGCGCCACCTCCCCTCGGATGAATCCTGAGCCTCCCAGGTGACAATGAGACCCTAGAGGTGACAAGCAGACCCTAGAGGTGACAAGCAGACTCTAAAAAACATCGTGGTTTTAAAAAGCTACAGGTGTTTCCCA
>VYXC01005077.1:0-52690 GCA_013397175.1 Platysteira castanea
GTGACCCCAGTGACGCCCATGGCCCCATGACTCCTGTGACCCCGTGACCTTTGACCTTTGACCATTTGGACTGCCATGACCTTTAACCATTTAACCCTTGATCGGGTGACATTTGACCTTTGACCTTTTTACCCAGTGACCTTTGACCCAGGCTGACTGTAACCCTCAACCCTTTGGTGTATCCTCTACAGAATGGGAGAAAACCCACTGGAAATTGCTTGTACTTTTAGATACCTGTGAGAATGAGTATTGGATAACTCCCCCAGAGGCGGACTCAGGGCTGGAAGAGGGAGGTCTTTAAACAGATGAAAATGACAATGGCTAGAGAATACAGCATAATAACTTTGCCTCCTACTTCCTATTTATTAAACTGAGATATCCTCCTGGTTTTCTTTTCTGAGGAATATCATTACCCAATTCCATGCCATCACTTTCCCAAACCAGAGATAAAACTGGGAAAAATGTAACCTCCAAAATTAGCCAGAAGAGACCAGTGACCAAATCTTAGCAATGCTGGGTACATATACTCATGCTCAGAGAAAAATTAAAGTCAGCCACAGTTTAAAGTACTTCCTCATATTTATTTTTGTCCTTTCTTCTGTGACCCCTTGTGGCTCTGGTGACCCCTGTGACCCCTGTGACCCCTGTGCCCCATGACCCCCGTGACCCCTGTGACCCCATGATCCATGACCTGAATAAACGATCCATCACATTCAAAAGATACTGCTCCCCACTCGTCATCTTTTGTACAAACTACTCTGGTATCAGTCATTTGAGAATCTCATCTGACAATGTTATTTTAACTATGTTGTTTCTGATTTTTCATGAGGGATGATAACATCGTCATGAGCAAAACACAAGCATTACATTAAAACAGACGGTGATGGCTCAAACTGTGCTTCTGCAGCAAATCTAGAAGGAATAGTAGCTTGAAGTTGTACTGATTTGTGAACAGACTCTGATTGTCGTTTTCCAGGGATTTGTTTATGACATAAAGGAGTGAGCAAAGCACTTAAGTTACACCTAAGATAGCTGACAGCAGATTACCACAGCTACAATGACTGCCAATAACATTGCTGGGAGTGGTTTTTGCACAGGACATCACAGTTCTTCTGGCTATGAACTCAGACTGTTCACCCACACCCAAGCCTGCTATCAAATTCATACTTTAGGCAAATATTACCTATTAATTCAAAAGCACATTTAGACATTGAGAAAAAATTTGAGGTTCTAACCTATAATGATTTTGTAGGAGACGAAGCTAGAACTGGATGTGAGTGTTTGTTTCAGGCAGCCATTTGTCTGCTAAGCAGTGAAATAATTAATTGGTGATAAGTGGGTCAGTTGTAACAAGAAAGATGCAATCAACACTTGCAAATTTTTTTTCGGGGAGAAAAATCCTTTGGCATTAATTTTCATGATTCCTAGAAAATGGGGACATTCCTAGGAAATAGTTGACATAGGCTAGAAACGTTTAAATGACTTAAAACAATGCCCATGGCCTTCTGCAAAATCTGACTTTAACTGCAATGATTGACGGGTTGCCATTAGTAGAAGAAAAAAAAGTTCAGAAATTGAGCCAAGTAAATCAAGAAAGACCTTTTGAGTTTACACTGAACACTTCAACATGATTCAAAAACTGTTTTAACTAAGATTTCATTTTCTGTAAATATATGTTGCCTTCAGAATATGAACTATTCATTTCCATGAGTCTCTTTTGAGCCAGACTTTCATTTGGCCTGAAAAGATGCCCAACTTTCCCTGCCAGCTTTTCAAGGCTTTATTTGATTTACTTCAATGACACTGGGGGACTTCAGCTTCTGCATGAGCTCTGACAGAAAATCTCCTCTTTTTAGCTATAGGTGGCTCAGATATATGAAACTTTGAAGTTCGCACTACACATTTGTTGAATTCCTTTTCTTAATAGCTGAAGAAATTTTTTTTTTAGTTAAAAAAAAAAAAAAAGGAAACTACTTTCAGGTTCATGAAAATATGCTACAAATTCCTGTCCTGACTGGCCAGCTCACTCTGCTGCAAGATACAAAGCAAAGTGAAAAATAACTGAAAATTAAATTGTTCCAACATTATAAACAGTGAAATAAAAGGTGCAACTGGCTCACTCTCTGAATGGAGAGAGAAAACTGCTTAAATGTTAGGACAATATTTAATAATTTTTTTTAAATCAGAAATTTTAAAATAGGGCTTTTTATTCTATCCCAAGTGAAATATTCCCTTATGATTTTAAGCTTTCAAATTTGGAACATTTATTTTTATTTTTATTTAGAATAGAGCATGTTTCAGAAAAAAATAGTCTTCTGATTCAAAAACATACTCACTTTATTTGACAAGAAAAATATTTTTGTTTACTGAGAGAAGAGGAATATTCTGCCAATTACACTACCCAGGAGAGAAATGATCTCAGGCAAAATTACAGCTCATCTGTGAATGTTTCTTCTAGCCCCAAATGAAGACACAGCTGTACCATTCTGAATTTTCTTGTAACACCAGCCTCCCATGACTTTTCTCTTGAGAGCTCCAAACTGAACCCTCTGCTCTGACACAGACTCCCAGTGCAAACCAGGGCAAGTTCTGGTGATTTTGGGGTTTTGGGGTTTTTTTACACTTCAGAAGAAACTATCTGAAATTTGCAAACCATATCTTCAGAGTTACAGTGAATGCCACTTCCTTGGAGTTCTTCACCTGAGATCAGAAAACTTTCTGCCATGTGTGCTTTGCTGAAGAGCAGAACTGCTCCGAGGTGACAGAGAAATCAAAACAGCTCTCAAGTGAATTTTTAGTATACTTGACTCTCCTGCCTAAGCCTAGACAATGTTGCCATGGAACATGTGTCCATACATGGAAAAAAGTCTTGAAAGTACATGTATCGTAACTAAGGTACCATTTGAGAATTTTTAAATTAACCAAATCATGTAAAGCAAACAGAAGAGCAACAGACAACCACTTCATTTACTAGGCCTCCTAGAGAGCTCTGTGACATAAATAAGTGAGTTATGGATAAGCTGATTTCAGTTTGGCTTTACTTATACAGTGTAATGTAGTTTTTTGTTAATTAAGAAACAGAGCATAACCTGACACTATTTGAGGAATAGGATTATAAAGATGTAATTTTATGTTAGACTGCTGTGTAAATAGGCTCATTCCCAGACTGTTAGAGCAGTGAGCATTTTGATAAGATACCTGGAAAGCCTGACTATATTAACAGTATAACCTTCATAATTATGTTGCTGTTGAGTGATGGCAACAAAAATGAATACACGATGGATCAAAAGAAATGCAGCATACAGAAGCGTACGTAAGCATAAAGATTTAAGACTGATGCTGAAAGTAAATGAATAAAATTGAGCATTTAAGTAGCATCCCTTGCAACTCCATGTGCAAAACCTTGTGATGTTCTTGCCCAAAAAAACCAGCCTGGGTTTATGGCCAGAAAAGGAATGTCCCATTCCAGAGACATTAAGGGCTGTGGTGAGCCCCCGTCGCTTTGCACATTCAGAACACACTGTAAACCTCTCTCTTCCCCAAAGTGTGTCTTCTCAAGCTGATGCATTTAAACAGCTCCTCCCTGTGAGGATGACGACCCAGGCCTGATATGGCACCAAAACCAAATTCCGTGTGAGACCCCTTCCCTGTCTTCCTCACAGCGCTTCACAGCTAGACCACCCTCTGCTGCATTTCTGGCAAGGATTCAAAGTGGTGTTTTACAGGCTCAGAGCAAATTGTTCACTTACTCCTGCAGAAGGGCCTCGGGGCATGGGGACCAACTTCTCCGTGAGACGGCTTCTCCTGCAAGGAAGCCACCAGAGGGAGCGATGGCATCAGAGCTGCCCTTTAAACAAACCTTTTTGGGATTGCTGGAGCAGCTTGGTGTCAGCTCACTGGAAGATAAGTGCTGCTTGTTGAGTGCTATTTTTAATTAAGCAAAGATAGCACTCCAGCAATCATGAGACTGATGATGCAGCTACTTCCCAGCTTCATTATAACTGAAAACATATTCCTAGGCCTGCCCTGGATTGCTCTTCAAGCACCTGTGTAACAGCATCATTCCCCCTCATTTCCAAGGAGATTGGGATTCAATTCTCCTTTGACCCACAAAAGCGTTTGTGCAAGAAGTTGTAACATAGTCAGGACCTTTAGCTGACTGTGCAGGACTGGTGTTTTCTGGACTGTCACCACAGACTTTTGCCAAAATTTATAGGGCATGATAGAGTGCCCCACTGTGGCACTCCGCGGTTGAGGTTTGCTTGTTCCTGCTGTACTGCTCCAGTACAGCACACACAGCTTGCACACAGAACTCTAACTCTCAGCTGTCTGTAAGAGTCCTTAGCCAAGATGACACCATCACCAGCTCATCACTTCCCTGCCTCCGAAACATCTGGCTGGAAAAGCCCACAGCCTTGAAATGCTGGACCAGTACAGCTCCCTTCAGGTTTATCCACTCTGGCTTGCAAGGACTGCCCCATAAATGCCCTCTAGAACACCTCACAGGAAACAGCCAGCCTAAACTCCAGCCTCCCAAGCCATCCTTGGAGCAGCAGCTGGGTCCCACTTGCCCAAACAGCACTGGGGGAGTTAACATCTTAGGAACTCCTCATCTGGTTATAGAAATGAGTCACAGATACTCTGGATGTGTTGGCTGCAATTTTTCATTTAGGTTCAGAGAAAAAGTCACCTCATGGAACACCTAGCCTAGTTCCTCTAGTTATAGGAAAGAAAAAGAATCTCTGGACCAACTCTACCTTTAAATTAAAAGTGTGTTTCCCCCCATTACGGGATATATATGCCAGAACAGCCCTGGTCTAATGTTTAGGAAAAAAATTCTATCATTACAGTTAATTTAGATTTGCTTGTTCTTGGACCAATACCCTCCTTTCAAAATGTTTCTTTTCCATATAAAACCTACCCAGTGTAGGACATGATAACCCTTTGAAATAGCCAAGAAAAATTTGTTTTAAAAGATACTCTTTTTTTTTTTTGTCTCTTACTAAGACCGTGTGTCTTTTACTGCTTACATGATTACTTGATTTTAGCTCTTTGTACCAGGTATGGGACTGTAACTGTGATTCCTGTGTGATGGTACTCCCCCCCACCTCCCTGGCACACAGCAATGTCACAGAGCAGAGTGTGCAACAGGCAGTGGAGCCGGCATTGTACAGCAGCAAGAGCCAAGTACTGTTTCTGATGCTGCTGCTGATCTCCAACACAAACTTGGCAGAACCCTGCATCTCCCTTTTTCCTTCAGTTAAGGAGCTGTAGCAACTACACTTGCCTCCTCTACGGACTACTTTGAAAGATTCTGAAGAAACTGTACTACAGCCAAGTATGGTATTTTCCCACACTATTTCTGCTCAGACTTGCCTTCCATATACTACATGTAAATACAACTCCAATTTGTATTTAATGCAAATGCTTTCTTCTCTCCTAGCATAAGGGATTCCGTCAGTTGAAGGAAAAATTAGGAGATTTGGGATTAGGGCTTTAAAGAAGCTTCACTGTTGAGATTACCCACCCCCCATCTGTTTTAATTTAAAACCTGCTTAAAACTCATTTTCAAGTTTCCAAAGCAGCTATAAGGTGCTTTAACGCACATGAAGCAAATGAAATTATTTTGTAATGAAAGTCTTGTCATACATCATTAGGATCTTCCTCCTACCTATAGGGCCATTTGGGAAGCTGAATAAATCTATCCAGCTTTATAGCTGTAAGAGACGGTACATTAAGTTTGCTGGCCCCAGAGTGCCTGAAGAAATCCAAACACCAGTATTCTTCAAGTCCAGCAGATTTTATATTCCTGCTTCCAAATGCTGTTTGGCAGAGGTCTCCAACAGCAAATCCTCAGTTGGCAGCTCTGAACAGAGGTCTACAAGCTTTAAAGAGACATATTTATCACAAAGCACACCAAGACACGTGAGCTGTGTATTTCTGGTGGACAGTAACCTATTGCCTCCTCGCATCTGTGTTTTTGGTCTTTTCAACCAACAGGAACATGGCATTCTGGACCCTTATTTAGTCCCAATCTCCTGCAGTCCTGAAGCTTGCTACAAACTGCAGCAGCTCCAGTCAGCTCTCAGCTCTCACAGTCTGGGATACTGGACCCCCATCACTCTGGCCAGGGGAGTGACACTGCAGCATTTACTGCCCCTCCAGCTGTGAGAGCACCACCCCTCCCAGGGCTGCAGCAACAGCTGGGCCACTGAATTGCTCCAGATTAGGAGGCTGGCAACGGTATCCAGGCAAGCACATGTAAAGAAAGAGTAGAGCTTTTGTACACACAGATTTTAGATGAAAAATCATAGAAAACAGACGCTTTTAATAAAATCATGCATGATAAAAATCCTTTTTTTCTTAAGACACTCCAACTGGAATTACTTTCTAGCATCCCCAGCTGTATCTTAATTTGAACCAGAACTAAATTATTTTCATTCCCGTTACGCTAGTATCATTTTCTATTATCCCAGTGGAAAGTATGTAATCAAACTAATGCATTTATCCATTTATCCATTTTGATGAGGGCTCTGTGACATTTTGTTTTTTGCTCTGCTGGAAAACTGACAGTTGCTTGGTTTCCATTTGTGTTTCTACTATAGCTGGATGAATAATACATTTTTCAAAACAATCTGACTCCTTTTGTAAGGTGGGGAGGGAGGAAGGAGGATTTCAAGTGGAGTGAGTTTTGTTTCATTTTTGTAGCTGAGAACAAAACCCCAAATAAGTGACCCACTCTGTGGTCAGTTGAAATGGATGGGTGCCTGCTGTGGTATTTGGTGTCTGTCTGGGGGCCAAAAACCCAAGCTGGCTCAGTTTTAAAGTACATTGATCAAAGATCCCCACTTTTAGGGAGATCAGTAACAGACAATATTAATTAGGTTTTCATTTATGATTTTAATCTAACATTCATTGCATCTTTTTCTCACACTTGAATTTAGTGTCTGGTGACTTGCATGAACACAGGCTGCCTAATAAACACTGGGGCAAAACCAAGAAAAAGGCTCATTTCAACAGTGGATTCTACCATAACCTGTTTTTTGCTGTTCTAAACTATTCCATCCATTTCTTTGTGTGCATTTTATGGGGCTTACTCCAGTATGTTTGTTAAGTCACTAGCTTGCAAAAATTAAAAAAAGAAAAAAATAAAAAAAAAAATTGAGGTTTTAAGCTTTCTTTCGCCCCTTACAGTTAAGGGAGGTTGGAGAACCCACTCATCATCCCCACAGAGACTGCACCAGCACCAGACCATGATAACCTTCTAGCATCCTCCACAGTAAACTTTGACCACAGTAATCAATCTAGCTGTCTTTTTACCTCAACTCTGGAGATGAAATCAGATTTAAATGCCACTGATAAACAGCTACAAACATATGGTCATTAAATTCTGAGAGATGTCTGTTCCTAAGCCCTGTTGGATGGTCTGGATGCTACCACAAGAAGACATTTGCTTTTTGCAAAGTCAGCTGCAGGGGAACCTGATCAGGAGTTACTTGAAAAAGAGGGAGTAGAAACTTGCCAAGAGAAAAAGTCTTCATTTGTCACTGTGTCCCCTCTCTCTGCAGCATTTTCTGTTTGTTTTCCATTAAGAAACACTATGTAAAGCAAACCTCCTCAAAGCTCACGCTACAGAAATAATTACAAAGTTCTCACATGAGAGACCAATAATAAAAGCTAAATTTGCCTTTAAAATACAAAACTAATACTATTCTCCCATTCCCTGCCTGTTAAATATCTATTTAATTGGCCAGCAGCTACTTCAGAAGTGGCTGCTAGACATTTATTGCATGTTACACACTGTTGCTCAATTTTATGTGCTCTGGTAGGGGGAACAGACACACTTGAAAGGCACTTGATGTGCAGAGGGGGCAGAGTGAAAGCCCCAGGGCTGCAGTTACCTAATGGAGCATTGTATGTTCTAGTGGAATGGAGAAATGCAAATGTTCTCTCTGACCAGCCTTGCAAATTTTTCTGGACCATCCAGGCAGCTTGAGTTCTGTTTAAAAGTCTCCTTCAATTTTTAAAATATCAGGTAATACTCACCCTAAACAAGTTATAGAAACCCCTACTAATTAGAGCAATCTGCATCACAACCACAAATGGATGAAAATCCAGGGAAAGCTTTGAAATAGAGTGGAACATAAATTTCAAGCTTCTGCCATTATATCCTGTGCCTTGCTTCACTGACCCCACTGTGCTGAGCAGCCTCTGAGATGGAGCACCAGCAGAAAGCATCTGTCCCAGAGGCAAACCAACATAAACAACCAGTGCAAGGAATACAGGACAAAAATCAAGAAACACTTCATCATAATCAATACCTGAATTTCTATATGGCCTAAGGAAATGCTTGTGTACCCAAACGTTTGCCTCTTTTTTCAAATATACCAGCTAGTCTTGCAGCTACTTCCCTCTACTGACATCCTTTGTTTGCCCCTACCATCATGTGATCTTGGCTACAGTAACACTACTATTTAGGCTCCTAGAGTATTTATATTTACCTAAACTTTATGATAAGTTAAGTGAATCTTGAGAAGGAAAATACTCTTGAGAAGAAAAAGACTGTTTCATCACAAAACAGAAAGTCTCGGGTATCAGTACAGTATAGAAAAAATGGTCAAAGCAAGGACTACAACAAAGAGGTAAAGCTCACTTAAAGGTTACATTGGAAATGTGCATAGGTTTTTCTGAGTCTTGGTATTTTAATAGTTGAATAAAAGGCAACTATCATCACCTTGCTCTCCAGAGAGGTAATGTGCTTACTTTGTCTAAGCGCTACTTTTAAAATCTTATCATTTATTGTTTTAATAAAAGCAATAGCATTTAAAACATTAAACCTTAGAAGAATCCAGTTCACAGATTTATAACAGCAACACAAATAAAGGGAATCTTTTCCAGAAGGAAAGCCTTAAAAAGATACAAGAAATGGAAGATGTGAACATACCTTTTTTTGTCACACCTAAATGTCAAGTTTGGGTAAAGCAATTGAAGTCCTCATCTGAAAAAAAACAAAAACCAAACAACAAACCAACTGCCCCAAGCTCCCAAAATCAAATACAGCAGAATACTAGAGGAAGGCTCAGTCTCACAGGGACCAGGAGTATGAGAGGGGAAAACTCGGATAGCACCAAAACAAATCGAGAAAAACAATGCCCCTTTTCCTAGTTTTTATAGAACCCTTCCACAACAGGTGCTTGTAGCCAAGCTAATAAAGGGAGAGAGAGACAGGAGCAGGTAGAGAGGAATAAATGGTGTCATCATTGCTCAAGTGGTTTAGTGCAGCTCTGGATACAAACCCTATCTGTAAATCAAGAGTCACTGTGATATACTGAAACAGGCTTCTTATGAAAATCTGGGAGCTAAATCTTTTATATTCTTGTTGTTTAAAAACCAAGAAGAAAGGATTAGGAAAGAGCCTGGTGAAGGTTAACAACACAGTTTTACAAATGTTTATTAGGAACTCCTCCTGAGCAAGATGAAAGAAGGACTATGTCTGTTTGATTATCAAACAAACTACAACCAGTCTGCAGCTGCAGCGCATCAGGCTTTTATCAAGGCTAGTCCATAGCAACAGATGAGAAACCTCCATCCAGAATGAGGACTGCATAACACCTTATTGCTTACCTGGTAGTCTTAAATATCCTTTTCTAAAACACTTGCTACATTTATTTTTAGTGTTTATCCTTACCAAGCCCCTTGCTAGGGATTGAGGCTCCCCGTTATCAGTCTGGAGCGCAAGGGCGCTGCCTTAGTGATGGTTTTTCCTAACACACACCTGTGGAACTGGCTAATGTATCTGCAAAACACTTAATGTCTGGGTAGGATTGTATTCACCTCTTACAATGTTGGTTTATTGTGGTCAGCATTCCTAGGGAAGAGTTGGAGTGTTAAATTTACTGAAACAGGCCATAATTAAAGTTTATTTTCCATGGTACCAGAGAAGCAGCTAGGAAAAGCAGGCCACAGGGTTATGGGGAATTCTGAGCATTAAATATAGGCTTTTGGCTAGCAGCTCCAGCAGCATGAAAAGTTGGAAATGAATCAACATCTACTCAACTCCTTCCACTATTATTGGAACCTGTGTGAAGTTTCTTTCCTCTGATCCATCTAAAGGACACAAGATGACATGAAAAGGTTCTGTTGCTGGGCAGGGCTCCCTGGTGTGGGGAGGAAGAAGACGTATAAAGACAAACCAGCTGCTCCCATGTTTTCTCTCGTAAAAAGCTGGCAAAGTGACATTATGATGTCGGTCAACACAGAGAAGGTAAAAGTCCCAGCCCTCACCAGATCTCTGGTATCCTCGGATTGTCCTTTCAGCAGGGATGCAGACAATAACATGGTTCCCAAGCCCAGATGTAACCTTGCCAAGGAATTGCAGGAACCCTAGAGCCACTGGCAGGTGCATGAAAGACAAATGAGCCCAATAAAACACTAAGAGAATTAGTGCTAGGCTATTAAGCCCAGGTCCCTGCTGGTATCAAGGTATTTAAAAATCAGAGGGAATTAGGAGTCTAAATATATCTGCAGCTTTGTTCCTACAGATTAGATTATTATACAGGAAGTTTCAAAGCCATCAGATGGGCTCTAGATTTCTCTTGGAAAATCAAATGAGAAAATAAAAACAGAAACTCCTTAGAGCTTTTCTTGCTGCAGAAACCCCCCTTTGCCTTGGCAATAAAACTTTCGCAACAATTGTCTTTCAGCTCTGAGATTTCAGTCATCCCAAATACTCTCCCCAGAAATTTGAGGCTTCATCCTTTTCTAGAATGGTACCAGATTTTCTGACCTGATACTTTAGTTTCTATCCAGATTTTGGTTATTCAGAGGAACAGTAAGAAAAACTATTAGTATCTCATGAAGAATTTAGAATTTCACCAATGCAGATCAACAAATATTCCAGAAAACGTGTGTCGACTTTTCTGTGGTCCTACCAGAGGGATGGTTGGAGAAAAGATTATGTAAATAACAAAAAATAATAATAAAAAAACCAAGTTAGGTGACCCAGGTCAAGTCTATTTCCTTATTTATTTCCCTGTATTGTGCTAGTGTTTATTCCAGGAGAGAAAAAAATAAAGGGAGAGGGGGAGAGATAGAATAAACAGAAGTAGTTTATAAAAATGTTGTAAGAATAATGCTGTTCCCATTATATCACAGAGCACATCTGTCAACTCTATCCATTTCTTCTAGATGAGGTGGAGGGACCTCTGACTTTTCAAATGCATCACCCTAATCAAATCCCTATCCTCTGAAATGTTTTCTGAGACTGCATTATAGGTCTGTAGAAAGCAATGAATGAATAATGCTTTGGAGAACAATAAGTTAAGTAGCAGAAACAGAGCTGAAATAACAGGGTTCACCAGCATTAAAAAGTAAGGGAACCATTAATCTCTGAAGAAAAAGTATTTTCAGCTCTACACCACTGAGACCTGCAGGGCTCTGGGGAGAAGCTGCTCAGTGTGTTCCCATTTACCACGGGGGAACAGGGATATTATCAGCACTTCTCACTCTGCTGCACTGCCTGGCTGGAAAGACAGACATTGAGTTCCATGAAGGGATGAGGGGCCTTTAAAGACAGTTGTCAGTCTTTTAGCAAGAGGATTAATTTCTTTTCTCAAAGCCCTCAGTGGCCACTTTTCAACCTCTCCCACAATCATAAAGTGTCTCTTGTCCTTAGTCAGCACTGGTGAAAAAAGTGAGATGATGTAACTCATGGTCTGGTAGCTAAAACCTTTTAAAAGTTACATTTTTTGGTACAGTTACAAGCACTGTAATTTGCTTGTTGTGTGATTTTGTATTTCTCTTTAGCCATCAACACTGGGAATACCTAGTCTGAACCAGAGACCTGGGCTTCTACAAGCAATGAAAGAGGGGAGCACATGCAGAAGGCAATTCTTCCTCTTCTAGGACTCAAAACTGAGTCATTGGACATCTATTCCCTTCCTTTGTGCCCACCATTAACTAGAGAGAGTGCAGAGGATCAGTTTAGATGAGGATTGGTTTCATCTAAGCATTTGTGTCTAGAAGTTAAACACCAGTACTCCCCAGATAGTCAGAGTGGCAGATACATCTACAGGGTAATTTGTTCTTTCTTAAACAAGGGCCTTATGGTGGAACAAGGCACACAAGGAATTCTTTCTATCTATTAACCTTTGAGGGAGTTCAGGAATGGGTTTCATAACAATTATTTTTGTGTGTTTACCACACAGGGACTTTACATTTCTGTCATAATTAATATCGTTTATATAGAATAATATCAAAAAATGAAAGAAGCAAGATAGGAAAAAAAGAAGAAAAAAGAAGTTAAAAGGAAACAGAAAGTAGACCAGAACTACCAAAAAAACCCCAACTCACAGGACTCTGAGAATACAATTAGTCCATCCCCATTATCAGATTTTGATCCACAAGAAGTAGTCCTGTAGCAATGAGAAATGTGTTTTCACTCAGCACAAGCATTGCAATGCTATTATCCCAGCTGCTTAGATCCTTGGCATCTGGGACGAGACTACTCCAGACTTCAAATACAAACAACAAAACATAAGAGGGAGGATCCCAGCAAATGCCTTCATGCTCTGTGGACACGTTGCTTTCATCTGTAGTACTACCAAGGGACCAAAGATTTAGGACAAATACACTGAAATATTCTGGTCAAGGCACTTACTTGATGCTATTGTTTCTGCAAAAGAGAAACAAGTGAAAACAAGTGAAAACAAATTTCTTCAAAGAATTTAAAGCAAGAAGTACTACGTATGACAGCAGCACCAAGCTCATGTGGTACACTTGGATTCATTAGCAGAATCCCAGCTGGAGTTACACTGATTTATTCAGGATTGGTTCAAAATACCTTCCCTAAATAAGTAGTGTCAGAGGAAAACTAGTAATGGGACCTTCTCCAAGAAGAACCTGCAGTTGATTTGCAACCATACAGCTGCTGAGAAAGGCTTAGGTAAAAGTTTAAATCATGAGCTTGAGCAATGGAACTTGCTGGAAAATTTGAGACACAATAAATTTTGATGGAAAAAGTTGTATGAGTAAGCAATTTCCTACAGAAAATTGTTTGCTGCTTTTTTTTTTTTAACTTAATCTACTAAACAAAATTAATGTATTTTCAGATTACTCAGAGGGTAATACTTTGATTAGCTGAACTGTACTGACACATTAAATACAGTTTCCAACCAAGAAAAGGCAATCTAGAATACCCCTAGACCCCATAAGAGTCATAGTCCTATCTTAAATCAAATTCTTTCCAAGAGGGAGATTTCACCATCTGAACTATATCTACCACAAAATGCAACTTCTCCTCTGACTGGTTTGCAGTGGGGTATTCACATGATTGCAACTCTCACCACCACCAAACCTTGCCATACAAACCCAATACAACACTGAATTCCTCATTATAGCTAGGAAACAGGGAAGGGCTAATGCTCTTTACTTTAGGATGCATCTCAAACACTAATAAAAAGTAAGCTTATAGATCTACTGCTGTTTGACTAGGAGAGGGAAATCTGGTTTTCTTACCTCTAGACATCTAATCTGTTCTCAGCCATCCTTTGTTCATTATGGTGAATGTACTTTTTCAAGACTAGAGCAGTGAAAGGAGCCTAATCGAACTCTCAATGTGACTCCTCAGCTGTGACATTTCTTTTGCTAATTCTCTGGGAGAACAACCCTGCAGCTCCTGACAATAATTAAACAGAACCCTGAACAAATTCCTGCTGTGAAAACAGGATCAGACTCTACTCTGCACACCGCTAAGAAGAGAATTACAAGCTCTTGTCTTTATTTTTTAGATGCATTTATTTAAAGGCTGTCAGTAAGCTGTGATGAGAATATTGTCTTCCTTGAATGGTCACTGCACACTGAGAAAAATGGTGGCTGTCCTAATTATAAAATATTACTTTGCACATGGAGAACTAATTTTTAGGAGTGACTGAATCCTTTTACTTTCTCTTTTTGCTGGCAAAAATTGCTCTTGTCTTTTCTCCTCTCTTTGGACCTTAGGTGAGGCAGAGGAAAGCAGGAAGATTGTTCATGGGGGCTTAGCCAGTGGCTGCAGTACTCTGCAAAATCACTTGCTCTTAGTTTCCATGGATCAAGCTCCAGTGGTCCAGGACACGGAAAGTTTACATTAGAAAGAGGTGATGATTAGAGGAAACTCTGATTCATGAACACCACAAACTCCTGAGCTCCATTCTTTGCCAAACTCGGACTCTCCCATCCTCAGTTCTGTGAGAAAGCACAAGAGGAGCACCATCCCCTGGAAGACCTGTTCTGTTCCAGATCTGGCTGTTGATTACTTCACGCACAGCCTGCTGGTGCTCCTGCTGTGTAATATCCTCATTTGAAAACTCTTCACAGGGATGACTGGCTTTGCTTTCATTTCTGCTTATAGTCACTGCTACTAAAAGAGGAGGAAAATGCTGTCAGAATGCAGACTTTCTCATGTCTCAAATGTTTTTGACTCAAAGGGAAAAAAGCAAACCAAAATTCCACCGATCATGAAACTTCAAAAGTGAGAAAAAGAACAAGAAACATGAAGAGAAATGTCCCAGCAACACGGCTGGGCTGGAAGACTCCAGTGCTCTTGGGTTACCCATCTCTCTCCCAGTATGTCAGATTTCCTCACAATCAGAATTCAGATTTCTGATGTGGTGCTGGTTTGCTGCTATGAAAAAGAGACTGCAAGCCAAGCACTGTGTGACCTGATGAGGTGTAATGAGAGAGGAATATTGTCTTTGCCATCCCATTCTAACATATCTGAGAGAAGAGTTCAACATTAACATAATCTCTTAGGATGCTATTTTTGCTACAGGACCCAGGAGTTCACTTGACATCTTATGCTGCACTGTTACTGTCCTCTGCTGAGCAAGAGGAAAACAAAAGGGTTTCCACAGAATTTCAAAGATTTTCTGGTGAAGCAGTGAGGCGATCACTTGTTACAGGATAAGTCAGATCACTCTCAGTAATAACTAACCCAACAACTCTACCTCAGGTTCAGACTAAAGCTGAACCTCTGTTAGATATTGCGGAAAGTCAGTTTATTTTACCGTGGTTCCAGCTCTGCTCCCACTTCCTGTGGCTTTAGCAGTTTGTCCTCTTTACACTCCTTGCTGCCCACTCACATACACCTAAGCATGTCATTGCTCCCAAGTTCAGAACCTGGTTCTGGTTCACATTCCCTGCTTTGAGGTGTATAGTAAATCCTATGATGCTTTGTTCTTCCTTCGTGTGGCCTGTACTGGACATATCAGTCACCTGTGCTCCAGGACAGAAGGATTCAGGGCAAGGCACTGTAGGAAAGGCAGCTTACCAGACACAAGTGCTCTGGCATTGCTGAGATGGAGAGAAAGCATCTCAGAAAGGAATCTCAGGGCTAGACACATTTAGACCATGGTCTTGTGAAAGGTTTTGGCATTTCACAAGACCACAAAAAACCAGTAGGACAGAGAGGAATTACTTCAGGGGCTCAGCATCTGAGCTATTTCTTTAAGTAGTGTTCCTTAGTTTCCTCCTTAGAGTGGGTGTCAACTATTGCAAGGCTTTATTCAGGCCATGAACAGGCCAGAGAAACCTGAACAAAAAGTGAGTGCAGGAATGTAGGCACCTCCGCTTTTAGGCTGAAGCTGTGATTTCGTTTTCTGCCTTTGCTCCTAGAACTTTTTAGTATAAATTTAAGGAGAGATTATACTTTAATAAAGAGGTTAGCCAGTGGAATTAATGGCTAGGAAAGTGAGACAAGATTAACAGGAGATCCTTGCTGTGCCATGTGTCATTGGATCGTGTAATAATTCACTGTTGTCTCACAGGAGGTCAGCTAGTCAGACACAGCAGCTCAAATCTGGGAGGGGACCAGTAATCTATGACCGTAACCATAGTTTACAGTCATGCAGGCTTTGGCCATGAGCAATCAATTTTTGTACTCTGGAGAAAAACCTACCATGGTAAAGAGAAAGCATTTGAAACTGCATCCTCCGCGCTACTGATGCTTGGGGCTGGGTGGAGTCACCCTTCCACTTGTTGAGAAGTACCACAGACATCCCCCAACCCTTCATGAAGCCACCAGATGTTTCTGTTTGGTTTTCCTCAAGCAGAAAGTCCTCTCACACACGCACATATTTCTTTCAGGTATTCGAAGGGTGTGTGTGATGCCAAACAGGACAGAGAGTGAGAGACCAAAAGGCCAGTCTTTACTGTTTTGCCACCTTAGGCAAAAGCACCTGTAAATGGCAAGAAATCAGACTTGATAAGCAGCTATTGCTGGTCCAATTTCCATAATTTCCATGGAAACCTGTCAGACTGTACATGCCAGAGTACATGAAAGTAGTGTATGAGAAAGGAATATTGCAGCAATCTTTTTTTCTAAGCTCTCCAGGGGCTTGTTAGCCCCCGTACCAGCTACTAACACCTTCATCCTAATTGCACTCCCATACAGCCAACCAACTCTAATGACAATGAGAGGTGGACCGAGGTAAATGCACAAAAATCATGGGGTATAGAAGTATATAGGAGCCCAGTTTGTTATCTGTAGGGAGAGCTGCATACACAAAATGCGTCTGGGGCTCAGTCAGCACTGTATGCCATACACACATTTAGGTGAGCTGAGGTACCTCCTTTTCCTCAAGTAGCAGAGCACTAGAAGAAAGGTCAGATTTATGAATTTCTAAGCTGGAAGGTTGCTTGCTGATGGTTTAGCTGTCATTTTTAGAAATAAAACCTTTATGTAAAAGTTGTGGACATTGAAACAGGTAGAGAAACTAAAAATTTAATCTGCACGAGGAATAATTACTGTTATTGTTATTGTTGTTATTGATATTATTATTGTTATTATTATCATCATTATCATCATTATCATCATTATCATCACCGTGATTGTCATTACTATTATTTTAATATAATAATAAATTTGCAGGGATATTTCACGTTTTGGGTCACTGGTGGAACAAATAACAAATAGAATAGGATCAGCAACAACAGTTACTGGAACATAACAGCTCAAACCTGGAAGGGAAAATCAGCCAGTTTGCAAGGCTGGCAGCTACTCAGCCAGTGAATGGGCTCTCATGGCAACGAATCCCAAGCAGTGATTGAATTCAGCACAGGATTTCTTTCTCACTTTTGAGTCCTAGTTTATAGACCTCAGGACAAGGTTTGTTAAATTAGGCTATAATTCCTCCATTATAAAGTGACATCTTAATGGTTCTGATCTTTTGGAAGACTTTTAGCAGATTAGGAGGTGATGGGATAGGGGAAAAGATTTATTGCAAGCTCAAAGCCATGTGGTAATCCAAAGGGATTTATAGACAGTACTCTTCACTACTTGTGCTGAACAAGGATGTGAATTATTTGATTCTGATAACATGAGAATCCTCTTACAATACAGTATGAGCTTGACAAAATGTGAATAATGCTAAAAAAACATTCAGAAGTAGATTTTTCTCCTTTCCCCTTTAGTTATCTTTAAAGGAGTAAAGACCTGGGTTTGTATAATTTTTAAGTCCCCTTAGATAGACAGAAGCTCTGAACAAAAACTGAGTTGAATGTCTATGGATACAGTTAGTTGGAAAATTCCATTAGAAATATTTTTCTAGCTGCTGGAGTGTGCAAAGTCACAGAAGTTAAAACTTTGTGCAAGGTTATTAATTCCAGTTTGGACATGTGGGTTTCTTGGATTTGGGAGAGAATTTTAGGTCAGAATAGGGGAAATCCGAATTCATGGCCTAGTTCGGAGAAGACATTGGTGTTAAGAGTGCCCTCAAACATCCTGTCCGGCTGCATCTGAGCTACTTTAATTAGTAGCTCTCCAGTTGCTTTCCACAGATAATCCATTGCAAGGAGAAAAATACCCTTTCCAAGACTTGTCAGTAAAACTGCATGCGTAGCCAATAGTTACACCAATTTCATCAGAACTATCAAGACTATGAACAGACTGCAGCTTAAAGAGATTGTACGTAATGCTGTATACAATAATAGCTACTTGTTCATTTGAATCTGAAATATTCATGCATCTCTGATTAGATTCTCCTATGAGCCTCATTAATAGCTCTGGATTAATTACAGAAATGTTTTCATTTCAACTTCAGGATGCAGTGAAAAATTATTGTCTTTACACACCAGAGGAGACAAAGGGGTTATATGATCAATCCAAGATTATAGATTATATCTGTGGGACATACAGTAAGAGAAGAGCTAAACCCAAATGCTTCATGCTTGCTTCAGTCTCCACACTTTGAAAATTTTTTTTCAAAAATTTTAAAAGAATTGAGAAAAGAATTGATGTTCTTAGCTGGTACAACTGATATTCTCAGCTGGAATAGCAGAGAAATCCCATAGCAGAGATATGAGCACAAGAACAAGTTGAATTAGGAAACAAACAGTTGCTAGTTCAAGAATAATGTAATAGGAATTTATTTTCCATTAGTAAAATCCCAAGTTTAGTTCCAAAGAGGTCTGCTCTTCAGACTGATCTGAACTGCTAGACAAGCTATACTCCCTTAAATGTTTGTCTGGTTTTGGTACATCTGAGTGCTAGGTCACACAGTAAAAACCCAAGAAATTGGGCCACATACAGAGATGGTATTTCTCATACCTGAGAGAATTCTAACCCTGGAAAAGGCAGAGCAAAAGTTGGAAACTGGCAATGAAAGCCAGAATAATTCACTCTTGTAACAGACCTTGATTTTTTTAACAGACGTGATAACTAATCATTTGCACAACTTACCATGGAACAAAGCAGATACTCCATCACAGGAAAATTTAAAATTAAGTTGAGTGTTTTTTCAATGAGATGTATTTATTAAGTTGGCAGCACTATGCTTCAGTTGGGTGGGAGAGAAGAGATAATGCCAGATGGAATTTGTTACTTTGCATTTTGAAGGGAGATCACACAGGAGGTTCCTGCTACCTGTAAGACCCAATATCTTTAGTGGTATGCAGCAGCAGGATTTCACTGTTGTTAAAATATGATTTAACTCATATGTTTCTGCAGAAAGGCAGGAAAGGACCCCAAGGAAGTAAATATGGAAAATTTGATGTAATTTTTTAGGTGAACATTTTGTGAACCACACACAGAAGACACTTGTGCATGCTGCTTCCTGTTTTTCCTCAGAGCTAAATCTTTGCAAATAGTTATATGTGTCCATCACAATTGACAGCTGCTGCATCTTTTGTGATGTGACGCAATTCTATACCAAAAGACTCCTTTTGATGTCTTTATTCTTTTTTTTCTCATCTGTGTTCTCCCTGTTGGAATCCAATTTGCGATGATAATTAAAAGCCAGTGCCATTTCAACTGGGGAAGATTCCTGCCCATCTAATATATGTGTGTTTATTTCCTTCAGATGTACAATTACTTTTCTCACACAATAGCCGCCACAGAGCATAAAATTACTTCAACGGCAAGTTTAGCAGTTAGAGTTACATCCTTGTTGTAATGCTTTTAATTAGTCATTACTCACTGGAATGGAAACTTGTTTAATAGTTCTTTCACTTGATGAGGCTGATTTTCACTGGAAGAAAAAGCAGCTGTCTCCAACCATGCTAAATTTGAGACTGTGATGAGCAATGGGATTGCATCCAGGACATACAGAATGCTTTACCTCACTCTGCCTGGCAGGAGCCAGTGCTCCAGACTGCACTGTATGGATTGCTCTGTTATCTGTCTGTGGAGTACCTCACAATCGGCAATGAGTCATAACGAGAGGCTCCTTATCATGGTAGTTTTAAGATCAAGTTTAGGAAATTCAGCAGGGTTAATAAGAGGGAGACACTCACCACCAGGCAATATTAGTGTCAAGTCTATTTAGAGCTCCATCTTACGGGCTGAATTGAATTGTTATGAAGGGTGAAGGTTAACACATTGTCACTGTTGAGTGAGGATCTGAGCTCTGCATAGCAGCTGAGCAAGTTGCAGGCTGTTCTTTAACTGGCTCAGGCCAAATGCATGCCAGACAACGCACCTGGGAATGGCAGGAGCTCTCCTGTGCTTTCAGTCCTTGTTTTTGGGCTCCTATCAATGAGTTTTACAGATCCCGAGCAGGAGTGATGGAGCGGGGCAGCTACATCTGTCTCCAGGCTGAAGGGATTGCTGTGTAGCTGTTGCCATGCCAAGCAATCCCTCTGGTCACAGCTCTGCCTGTGGCAATGGCCACAGACTCCCTGTTCAGTGTCCGATACCGTGGTTGGCTGGTTGTTCCTGGTTTAGTTTCTGGTCCCTGATTCCCCTGCTCGCAGATTCCCCATCCTGCTGAGGCAAACCCACCTTCCTCCACTGCTACCGTGGGCGTTTTCCCAGTCAGGGCCGGGGTGGAAAGCTTAGGTGGCAGATTGGGGTTGTTGGCATTAAGTCACCACCATCTATGTCCCCTCTCAGACAAAGGCATAACAGCAGCCCCCGGCACTACTTCATCACTGTTAGAGTAACTTACTCTTTTTTTTTCCTGTTTTTGCAAAGATGTAGAAGACATTTTGGGTTTATACAAGTCCACCATAGGTCATGAAGGGGAGCAAGACACTGAAAGACTTTGTTCATGTTGTGCTGGCTGTCTACAGTCAAATACACAAGACTGGGCTGCAAAAGCAAAATGTGCTTCCATCGCTTTTTTTCTTCCCTCACACAAAGGTTCACATACCACTGCACTACTCTTGGTTCCCTGAAATATGATGTTTGTACCTGTACACAGTAAACAACTGCAACCTTATAAAACAAGAGAGATTCTTGTCTCAGTCCTAGTCCCAGCACCCTAGGAATGCAATGCATTAGGCAGCAGCAGCTCAACAGCTGTCTGGTTAGCCAAAATGACCATCAGTCTCTGCAATTGGAGCTCATGCAGTTCCCAGCCCGTTTTGCTGAGGAAGGAACCCTGTCTCAGATAATGATATTTGTTTCAGCCTCATTTTGATTTACAGTGCTGCTCTTCACTTTGGTATTTCATGGTGAGTAATGTGTATATTTGCAAGACAGTGGATAACAGCGGATAATCCTGTCTTGTTGGATTAGGAATTTTTCACCCAAAATCTTTTTGTTTTTGTTTCAATTGCCCAGACCTGATAAGGGTTGTGGAATTAATAAGATTACATGACAGAGCACCTGTTTCTGCTGTTCCTACCTAAGTTTTGTTCAACTGCCCAATTTCACCTTAATTTGATGAGACATAGAACTCCTACACTCAGCCCTCTTTTGCAGGGTGCAGGTCAAGAATAGCCTTAAGGGAAAATTGTGTGGGTTCTGAGCATCCTTACAGATCTGTTTTTTACAGGTAGGCTTTTTCATATCAAGTAGGGAAACACAGACATTCAAGTAGTCTTTAAGCAGATAAAGCTACTGGCTTGGGGAGGATGTGGGGTTGTAGAGGAGGTAGGAGGAAATCCAATGTAATACAATCGAATATAAAGCTCCTAGAAAAACAGACCTTGTTAGGAACAACTAGTTCATTACAAATGCTGGATTCTCCAAAATTGCTATTTAATTTTGGGCAATGTTATTAGTTGCAGCTATTTTCAATTTTCCCCTTGGGCAGGACAGCCAAATGCAAGCAGAACATTTTTTTTTTGGAGGAGGGGGGAGTAAATATGGCTAAACTAATGGAACTGTGTTACACATAAATGCTTCTCACATTCTCCTTCGAGCAACTGGTTTTATGGCCATGCTACCTGTCTCAGGAACAATCATTGCCACTCAGATTCCCCCTCACACTGCAGTTTTATAGCTAAGACAATTTAATTTTTGACCCACTTCAAATAAAAATTAAATATTTTTAAATAGAATTATGTTCAAAAAAATTTTGTTCCAGGAAAGAAGTTATGTGCTTTGTCATTTCTACCCAATTAGGATCAAAAATGAATCAAAATATTAGAATTTTATGTGGAAGAAAAAATCCAGTTTCTGACTTAGACTAGCTGTAAATCTGTAGTTACTTAAAAATCACATTTTTTGTATCTGCCAATTAACTGTTTCATAATCTACATCATCCTCTTCAAATACATCTATTGATAACAATTAATGAATGATGCTGTCTTACAAATAAGGAAATATCAAGAAATGTGTTTCTCATGCAAACTTGTTGAAATATTTGGAAATTCTCTTTGACTTCAATGGCCTTTGGATCAGGTCCCTGTTGTGTTTATCTAGCTTTAAATGTATCCAAGGTTGTGCTGCTCTGAATGAGAAATAAAATAATTCAATTCCAGGTATTAGCTTAGCAGAAGAGGAAAAAAATTGAGGTCGTGATGTGGTGATGAATTTTTTGTTCTTTTTTTGCTGCTTTTTCTCTGTGTGGAGGTAGGTGAAGCTTTCATCTCTTCTGGGCAGCAGTTATGAGGATTAGGTAACAGGAAGAATTTCACTTAATCAGTTCAATGAATTTTGCCTCATTAGAAATTCATGCAAATTGTCAAGTTCTAAGCCCTCCCAAGATTGCCCTGGTTTGTTTTTTTATACTTTTTTGAAAAGTGCATAGAAAGGTTTTATCCATGGACTGTTGAGTTCAACTAATTACATTAAGAGCTAATACGATTTCCTTGTTTATGCTGTTTGTACAGAAAGATGATTGCCTAATCCTTTAAGAAGTACATTTAATTTTGGTTTCTATTTCAAGCCTTTAAATTGTGTTAACTACTTCTAGTTCTCAAGGTAAACATAGTCTAAGTCTGTTTACTTCTGAGTAGCTTCAAGGATGAAACTGCTCCGGTTTAATTTCAGACAGGAACATCATTTCATGCCCATTGGTTCTAAGCTGGAGGGCAATGGTGGAAGAGGGCAGAGGGAACAAGAAAACTCTTTTTCTAAAACAAGTTCAGGACTTAATCTGCAAAATTGTCTCACAGTGGGTTGCTAAAGTGTTCATTGCTATTGCAGTCATTATTACTAATTATTAGTCTGTCTGTCGTGTATGTCTAATCTGATCATCCATCTCTATCTAAGTATTTTAAATCTGCATATGGAAGTAGAATGAAGTTATACTTGGCCTAGAAAATCTGTGTACGTTAATTACATTTCCTCTCTTTGGAAGTTATGTTTCTGTTGTATTTCTGAAATAATATTGAAAGGAAAAAAAGAGTCAAAAAAGTCTTGAGAAACAGAAAAATAAATGTCACTGCCTAAAACTGCATGCAGACATTATGGCTAGTCTTCACTCTGTTTTTCTAGTTTTTATTAAAAAATAAAAAATTAATAAAATTAGGGATTCTAACAATTGTCATACTGAAGACCTGGAGCTTTGGTGGGAGTTTTACGCCTCTTGCTGTGTTTCACCATTGACTCTTATTCACATTCCATGCATAGATTATAAAATTTTGTCCTGCAATATAGCCAAGTGTGATGTCCCAAGGTATCAGCACTCAAGAAGCAGTAATGATCTACTCTTTGACATTTCCTATAGGTCTTCTCTAGGAAAGCTTTCAGCCCATGAGCCATTATTTCTAGGCAATTTTTGAAAGGTGATCTTAAACACAAATCCTTATAATTTCTTCAGAAATCTGCCTAGAAGAAGGTGCCCAGAAATCTGAATCTCACCTGGAAAATTCGCAGGAAGGGTCTGTAAAACTCCCCACCTTGAGATCCACTAGTTTCTACTAGCACCTAAGCATGAGTGTCAAGTGCAGGTAGATAATGTACCACATACTAGGTAATGTACTACCTTCAGATACTGGTAGTGGAGACATCTACACCGGAACCAGCTAAGGATGTACTTTTAGGACATACTGTGTGGGTAGAGACATGTAAACAGAGAAACTAGGCTTGAGCTATCAGTTGTGTCTTAGATGAATTAGTTTAAATCACTCCCTTTATTTCCATTTCTACAAAAGAGAAAATGGTGATGCCTCTTCTCTTTCATTTATCTTGAACTCCTATTTAGGTGATAGACTCTTAATGTCAAAGACCTTCTTGTTTGGACATTAATTCTTTATCTTAGTTACAACTGGAATCATGGAATATCTCAACTTGGAAAGGACCCATAAAGATTATCAAGTCCGCGATCCATCAAGTCTAACTAGTACATATTCTTTTTTCATTATGACTACAAGAGACGCCCTGAAGGTCATATCCCTGGTGGCTTAAATTAAGCTCTTCAGTCCTCTACAAATTATTAAATTCTCTTGTATTAATTAAGAGAAGATTCAAGTGAATAAATACTATGTTAATTTTTGAAGGAGAGTGCAGAAGTTGCCATGGGATTCTCATCGGAGTCTACACTGGGGCTTTCATTGTTTAATAAGTGATCTGGAAAACTGAGTGAATAATGTAGGGGCAAAGTTTGCTGGCAATGCAAAATTAGGACTGACAAAACTAAGGCAAATAAAACTGGAGCAGAAGATGAGGAACTATAGAGTATCTATCTCCTGATACTGAGTAAGACAACAATAAAACATCCTGTGAAAGCCAACAGAAAATAATGCAGCTGGGGATGCTAAATCTAGCTGTATTATTTGGTGTTTGGCCCAGCAAGAAACTTCTGACAAATTAGCTTGGCTATTGTGAATCTGAGATCCTTAGGCTTGTCCCCAGCTCAAAACATCCACCTCCTCATTTCTGTCAGTCTTGGGACTTTTACCTTCCAAGTATTCCATAGACCTGGGTCAGAGTACAGAAAAAATAGTAATTGAGGTGGCAAAACCAGCAGGAGGTAATTTCTAGTAGGGGGCAATCAAAGAGCTTATAAGGGGGTTGTGAAGGGAGAAACAAGACAGAATTGCTGAAGTGAAAATTGTTCACGATTCAGAAAGAAAGATTGTGGACATTTCCCTAAACTGAGCAGAAGCCCCGATTAAGCCCCTGCGTGCAGCTATGGTGCATCATCATCCCGACTCCTGAGAGGAGCTCTTCTCATTCTGTGCCAAAAAGGGGCCTGTTGAGAAGGGCATCAGACAGAATGACAGCTTAATCAGGAAAGTTCGAATGACAGCTGTGCAAGGAGACAGGAAAGAGACTGAAAATTCTTGGCTTCCAAGACAGATGACAGGGAGCATGAGTATACAGTCAATTCTCAAAAATCACACATTATGTAAAGAGAGTGAAAAAGAGATGATGAGTTGCTGCTATCCACAGTCTAGGAGCAGAGGACACAGAGTATTATTATTGGGTGTCAGAGCATATAAAACTTGGAAGAGAAAAACGATTCCCAGTAAGACATAACTAAATTGTGGACCTTGTTGACACAGTATTTTATGGATGTTTAAAAGTACTGATGGATTAAAATAGAAGTTAAATATGATGTAGACTTCCTGGTACCTGTTAAACTCTTTAATGGGAATGTAACCTCTATTTCAGTGTTTTCAGAAAACAGAGGAATATAGCACAAATATATTCAAAAACATCCAGCACCATCTGGATCAATAAATATCCTCATTTCTGTCAGTCTAAAAACCACCCATATTTTCTTGTTTTGGGATTTTTTTTTTTAACTTCCATGTTAACCTAATGATTTCCGTTACAGTGAGGGACAGAAGAAAACAAAGTCAACAGAAATATGCTCATCTTCACAGAGGATCAGGCTGCCTGAGGTCATGCCAAATGTTTCCGGATAGACTACAGAGCAGATAAAGGAGGCCTCTGGCTCATTCTTGGTAGTGATAGCTCACCAGAAGGGAAGAGATGACTTTCAAACTCCTGCCTCTGCTAATCATGTTATAAAATCAGAGAATTTTGATGAGGCACAGTTTGTTGCAAAAGGCAACATAGGCAATTTACATCTTTGTAAACTCTTAAGGACACAGTGTAACACAGCTGAAATGCTCCAGCCAGTACTAAAAGGGAGAAGAAGTGATGTGGGAGGCTACCTGGATGTTTTTTAGGTGCAGTATGTCTTATCAAGGACACTACCTTTAGCCTACTGTTTATCTTTATTTCCAAATAGTTTTGGACATGCAATTGAAAAATAAAATATTAATCTGCTCGTGAAGCTCAGACCAAAGAGTTCAGTTGGACTTTATCAACACTTTTATATTTCATATTCTTTTTAAATGGGAAAAAACCCCCTCATTTACAGTCAAGTATTATCTTGTAAACAGTTGATAAGACTTTTCACTTTTGCATTTAAATTACCAAAAATTGCATTGCATTCGTATGTAAATCATAAACTTGTAGCTGAAAAATATGGTGCCTAGTTTGTAAATTCAGGTCAATAACTGCTTAAATTCAAGTTGTACTTTAAGCTGTTTGCTTTCTCTTTACTACCTACATCACTAGTGTGGGTACTGATGCAGAAAGGAAATTCCTTAGAACTGCTTGAGCAATTGTTGTGATTTTTTCATTATTAAAATTATCTCCAAAGAAGTTTTCATTACCAACAATCCCTGAGGACATTTTCTTTCACATAAAGATTGGGTTTGGGATGAAAGGAAGGAGGAAGAGGAATTTTTGTGAGGGTTTTGATTGAAACTAGAAAAGTTCTAGCTAAAATCTGATTTATTAGAAAAGCAATAATCTGTTTTGTTTAAAAGACATTTTCTTCAAAATCATTATGCTTTTATTGATCTGCTTCTGTGGTTACATACCATATTTCAATCCAGGGAAATGGACTCTATAACACATCATTACTTTAGGCATATGATATCACTTTTGAACATAGGAATAGATTGATAAGGTTATCTCCTCACATTCCAGTGATTAACAAAGGTTTTGGCAACCCTCCCTCAATATCTGAAGGACAAAATAAATAAATAAAATAAAAATTATGAGGCAGGGAGAATTCATGTCTGGATTGAAGACTGCAGATGAAAAAAGCTTGTACTTAATTTGAACACATTTTTCCTTGCAAACCTGTCCCTCAGTAGCAGTGTTGTCTTACTGTAAATTTAGAAGGTTATAATTTTCAAGGTAAATTAGACTGGATATGTACTCTAAATTTTAGGATTTTGCACATGTGCTTAGATAAAATATATTATACATGTCACCTTGAAAAAGCTGTAGAACTGTAATAGCCAAGAAGCTATCTATCCAGATGAATTCCTAAAAAAAAAAAAATCCGTCTGATGATAAAAAAATTGTTGGTTTCTCAACCAGATGGACCAAAATCACAAGCCATTTCACATGCATTTGCAGGAGCATTCCTGTGATTTCAAAAGGACTCATTCCCTCAGCTGGTAAGTACCACATGCATGTTCTGGTTATGGCCTCATGTTCATATGTTAAAATGTTGTCCAGAACTAGGCACATCAATGCCCTTAGGTTAAAAGGAGTTCTATGATCTATGTAATTACAGCCCCCACATCAGAATCAAGCTGACTGTGATTTAGCTGCCCACAGTCAGCAGCTTTTTTCAACACCAGGAAGAAATTCTCTTCTGCAGAAGTAAGCTGAAAAGGACAAATTCACTCTTGTCAGACTTGGTGTCCCTCTGAAAGCCCAGTTATTTTCAGTTCTGTGAATTCTGGTGTGAGGGTCAGGCAGGGATGTCCATAGGGATGTGCACTCCACAGCCGTGGCAAGAATCAAATCTCTGGCCTTGGTCCCCAGGAGCCAGAAAACCTTTGTGGTCCCACTGAGTAAGGACACAGGAGCACACTTTTATCCTGGGAAGTGGCAAGGTCTAAAGTTTTCTCTCAAAGAGGTGAATGACCTGCTAAAAGCAGTGTTAACCTTAAAAGAAGTTTAGCTTGCCCTGTCAGGGCTCTGGTCTCTGTAAGTGCTCATTCCCAGGAAGCCCCAGGGCCGAACTCAGCAGATCAGTGCTTCCCTCACTGCGGAGATCATGGCAGTGCCACGACCCTACCCCAGGGAACAGCACCTGCATAAAATGGGGATCAGCCAGCACAAACTCCGACTCAGACCTGGGATGAGCAGGAAGAATAGATGTAGTTTTTCCATAAAGCTATTCAGGCAGCCTCTGGCCTCAGTACCAGGGGTGAGTGGCTGCCTGGTTCATCCTCATAAAACTGTGGATGAAGACAGTCTTGGACAAAGTTAAGATTCAGGTAATCAGGAGTTCCAAATTCCCCCAATCCTCTCACATTTGCAGTCAAAGGTACCAACTAAACAGTGCTCGGGCCTCAAATCCTCTTTCTACCTGCTGAGCCATGTCCAGACACCATTGCTAGTAGCTTCTACTTGACACAGCGTATTCAATACCAGTTTTACTGAAACCTTCTCAAAACATTCATTTGTTTTCTGGAAGAGGATTAAAAGCCATGCAGATTTTCAAGGGACCTTGTGGAAAACACTGTATTAAAAAATACTGTATTAAAAATATTACTATTCATAGCAGTCAACAGTCTCTATCCTAGAAGTGTAAATAAAGGTAGGAATACACATGTATGCCCACGTACCCACACACATATATGGATCTGTAAACACATAAATGGATACACAGGCACCATGCACAGATGTATAGAAATGACTTTTGCTTGGTAATTGAGACTGGTGAGCTGAGGAACCACGACTAATCTGAATCTGCAGAGACAGTCAAGGGACTACACCTTTCTCCCGGGACCTGGGTCAATGAACCACGAAATGATTCACAGAGGTCATGCCCCCGGGCAGTCTCTCTCCCCTGATGCACGATGGGCTGCAGTTCCAAGTGAGACCTCACCACGCATTTGTCCAGCCTGCCTCCCTACTCCTTTGGGAATAGCCATGCCACATGGTAGCTGAACAACCTTCCCTGGATGTCAGTTTTGTGCATCCTGGCGTTTCTTTTCTTTTTTTCTGATCACCACAGAAAAAACTACATCAAATCAGCATCAGCTGTAGAGTTTCATATTCTGGCACATCCTGGAGTGCCAATAGTTGCAGTCTGAGACCCATGCATCAGGATGTCTTTCAGAATAGCTAAATCATTCCTGACAAATAGATGCCTGCAGTAGCTGATGAAAAATGGATGGGCTAACTTGATATAAACAGGCTTTTGGAGAAGGAAATTACTGACTGGCTTGCAGAATTCTCTCTTGGTTGAGGATTCTCTCGTTCAGTATATTAGTGCTGAGTTCTCCACTCATTATCCTGCTGGTTTTCTTATGCAACTTTATTCATTTTCCCCACTCTCTCCTTTCTTTGTCATCTTCCTGCCATCTCCAGTTTCTGGTATCAGAATGTCTTGAGAGCTAAAATTCAGTTTTTCCTTCCATCTATCAAGTCTTCAGGAGACTGAGACCTGCTCAGCTGGAATATTTTCAAAATACACCAGCGCCAACAAATCTTAACCAAACATATTCCTCCCTGGCTGTGCTGCAAGTAACCTCCCCCTATCCCCTGTTTTGTGTGATTTTCATGAAAGTCATCAGCAAGAACTATTTGTAAAGGTCATTTTCCACCTGGAATGAGGCAAAAATTAGGTGACAGGAGAGCGGCAAAGTAGTGTTTCATGAATGCAAACCTCCCCTTCTGTTGGAAAATAACACCACCAGCCACAAACATACATACTAGAAACTCCACCATTTCCCTCCTCTTGTAAAGGCATCACATAATGTTTGTTGATTTGCTCTGAATGACAGTCAAATAAAACTTCATGCATTCTGCTGAGCTCAAGGGGAAAAAAAAACCCAACAAACCAAAACAAATTCACCAGCAAAGTCTGACAGGAAGTGAGCTTAAATTCTTTGTTCTGTAGTCTCTCTGACTTTTGAGTTTCCACAGGAAATGTCTTTATCACACACTACCCTTTGACAAACATCGTGGGAGCTGAATCCATAGGGGAAAATGTCCCTTTTAGGAAGGGTAGTGCCCAGTTTCATTATTTCCACACCTGCAAAGAACAGTTACAATTTTGTCTCTAGTGCCTTTTTTATGATACCGTTGACAAGAAAGAACACTGATTTTGAGTGGTGCTTGCAGGCAGTCAATACTAGTGATGAAACCTTTACAATCAGGTTTCCTGCTTGTACCACTGAGCAACAGTCTTTGGAGAAATTAACGGCCTTTCTGCACTCAAATCTGAGAAAAACAGAGGTCCACTTCTGCCCACTGCAAAGTAAAAAGAGAGAAAAATAAAACCCAGTCCACAAAACATGATTTTTGTATAAAAGCAGACTCATGAGAGGAAGAGCTGTCCCGTGGTTTGAGCATAAGCCTGGTTTTGTGAGACAAGCACTAGCTCTACTAACTGATCCATGGTCTTAAGAGATTGGGAATGTCCTCATGATGCCTCAGGGATATTCACACTGCCAAATTATGGTGCCCTTGATTTAGCCCCCGTGCTCTTCCCTGAAATGCTTACCATGCACAGGGGTTTGATCATCTCTTTCAAAGCCAGTACCCAAAGCACCCTGTGGTTCTCAGTCTACTTACTGCTGGAAAAGGAAAGGCAGCAGATGTGTTTTGGTCAGGCAGGAAAAATGAAATGCTTTCAGGACATATGAGAGGGAACAGCTGGTGGTGTCCATGGGAAGAGCATGGTGCTCTCTATTCCACTGAGGTAGTTTTCACCAGGAAATGTCAGCATGGCTGTGAAGAGTGAACAAGAAAGTCAGAACAATGTCAGACTGTCAAAATGGGGCAGGTCTTGCAGCACAGTAGCCCCGTGACTTAGCAAGGCCTCAGAAGCAATGTCTTGGATGTGTTACTTCTGTCTGTCTGTCTGTCTGAAAAGGGTCCCATGAAAACAGATGCATTTTAAGGGTGCTGAGGTACACTCACAGAGGACATATATATATATTTATATATATATCTATATATACATACACACACACATATATAGATATATATTTATATATCTATATCTATATATACATACACACACACATACAATTCATTTCCTTGTTTGAGAGGAAAATTCTCCTTAGTGGAACATTTCTTCACAAGCTCTTTCTAAGCAGTAAGGGAGAAGAGGCTGTTGCTGCATGATAAGGAAGATTCTGAGTGATAATTTAAAGATAATCTTTTAAGATTTGGAGCAACCTCATTATGCACACTTCTAAGTGACTTAGATACAAGTTTTAATTATTCGTATCTCTATCTTGCAGTTTCCCCAAGAAGCCATTTAAAAAAACCATACGGCTCATAACTGAACTGGGGCCCTGCAATTCATAAACTGTACTTTGGTTGACTGGAAATAGATCTAATCCAATTGCGTTCCAACCTTCACTGGAATAATAATACTGAACAAATAACCCCACAGGCAGTGGGACATTGCTTTTCCTGCCAATCTCAATTTTAACTTGATTGTTTCTTAATGCCATAGGCGATGTCAGGGTGACTCAGGACAATATGTTGTTGAGGCAGAATAGTCTGAAATATTACTCTTAATCCCATTTTATAGGTGCCTGTAAATGTTAGTGGTAAACCATAGCCAGATACCTGTGGGGAGATTTAATAACAGGGCACTATAGCCAGAGGACAAAAAATGGCAGCCGAGACCTTTTTTCTGCTCCTCTGAGGATTTCTCACTTGTAGGAGTGAAATATATTGTACAAGGTGATAAAGTTTAGTTTAACACCAAAAACCTCAAACAATCCTTTTCCCTCACAGGGTCAGCAGTTTTGAATTCAGCTGTGAAGGAACCTCAGTGAGACAGCACATTTCACTTGTTGAATCACAGAAGGAAAGAATTAAAAAAAGCCNCCATCCCAGCATTAAGATTGTAGCTGATGAATCTTTCTGTAGGATAACCTGACCGCTTGTGTTAACAATGCTTTCCATCTTCATTTCATCAGCTTATCGGCCTAAGAAGCAAGAGTGTGTTAATACAAGGTTATTATGGAAAATATTGGGTACAATCAATTCCAAAATGTGACCTTTATGAACTATATTAGTTACATTTTTCAAGCTTCATATACCTCCTTTCAACACTGCTTGCTACTATCTTCTTTTTTTTATTCCTTATAAGTTATTATTCTTCCATTATAACAATGTTCTGATCCTCCAAATTTCTTTTCCTTCTCTATTTTTTTCCATTTTTTAACCTATAAAATGCTTTTTAAAGGCAAGAACACCTTACACCTTTGCTGTAAGGGAAATTCCCTTTTCAAATGCAGTTATTGTGTGATCTACCTTTGGAAAGTCCTTATTTCATTTGATCCCATTTTTCAGCTACTTTGACATCTTGAATTATTCCTTCTGTCAAAGTGTTTTAAACATTTGAAGGCCACAAAAAACTAAAAAATGGACTTGCATCACCATTTTTCACTTCTTAAGTATGCACTATTTCATTGCTTAAAAATATGCTATTTGTTCTTCTTCAGTCTTGCACTACCACTTCCTAACACAACAGTTTAATGAAAATAACTTTCTATACATTAAAATTGGTTGGAAAAACTATTTCCATTCATAGCCACTGCCATGAGAAATGATAAAGTGATTTTTCCCCATTTTGAAGCCAATTATATGACACTTATCCCAAGGAAAAATGAACAGACATACTAACATGAGAAACTTTGCATCAAAATGNTCAAATGCTCTTATTCCCTGGATTAGAGAGCAACCTCTGGATAACAGCATTGATACTTAGCTCAATGCTTTCTAGGATTGTGTTTGACTTTTTGATGTGTGGCACCACTTTGGTGAACAGTCATACTCAATTTTTGAGTGCATCCATGTTCTTCTTGTGTTATTTCCATCTGACAAACTCAACTGTTTTTATCTTTCTTAATCTCTAAACACATATTTTTTTATATATATATATATTTTTATATATATAAAAAAATATATTTTGTATTCTTGATTTCCATCCCAGCATTAAGATTGTAGCTGATGAATCTTTCTGTAGGATAACCTGACCGCTTGTGTTAACAATGCTTTCCATCTTCATTTCATCAGCTTATCGGCCTAAGAAGCAAGAGTGTGTTAATACAAGGTTATTATGGAAAATATTGGGTACAATCAATTCCAAAATGTGACCTTTATGAACTATATTAGTTACATTTTTCAAGCTTCATATACCTCCTTTCAACACTGCTTGCTACTATCTTCTTTTTTTTATTCCTTATAAGTTATTATTCTTCCATTATAACAATGTTCTGATCCTCCAAATTTCTTTTCCTTCTCTATTTTTTTCCATTTTTTAACCTATAAAATGCTTTTTAAAGGCAAGAACACCTTACACCTTTGCTGTAAGGGAAATTCCCTTTTCAAATGCAGTTATTGTGTGATCTACCTTTGGAAAGTCCTTATTTCATTTGATCCCATTTTTCAGCTACTTTGACATCTTGAATTATTCCTTCTGTCAAAGTGTTTTAAACATTTGAAGGCCACAAAGAACTAAAAAATGGACTTGCATCACCATTTTTCACTTCTTAAGTATGCACTATTTCATTGCTTAAAAATATGCTATTTGTTCTTCTTCAGTCTTGCACTACCACTTCCTAACACAACAGTCTAATGAGAATAACTTTCTATACATTAAAATTTGTTGGAAAAACTATTTCCATTCATAGCCACTGCCATGAGAAATGATAAAGTGATTTTTCCCCATTTTGAAGCCAATTATATGACACTTATCCCAAGGAAAAATGAACAGACATACTAACATGAGAAACTTTGCATCAAAATTACCAAATTTTCATATTTTGTTTTTAACTGATGGATTAGACAGTTGAAATAAATCTTCTTAAAAGTACTAGAGAGCTTGAGGGTTTATTAAATTAATCTGAGAAAAGGAGCAAGTATGATGTGCACTATGCAATGTCTTTCAACCTCATTGCCTGCCTATTAGGCTGCAAGAAAAGAATATTTAAGTGTCTGTTTATTAACTGATTGTCAAAGAAACCTGATTATTTCCAGGATATAGCTTTGCACAAGAAAGAGTAAGATGAACTGAAGAGGAACAAAATGATTGATTCATTTCCTTTGGGGGAGGGGAGGGTATAAAATAAAATAATGAAACATAAATGTGTCAGATCCATTTATACAGGATTGATATTTAATTTAGCTCCCTTTGAAGTTGAAATTAAATTTCTTAAGAGGTATTATTAAAAGGGAGATGGAATGTAACCTTCCATCAAGCTACCATTATTTTAATACATCTTTGGAAAAATGAACTTTTTTTCCTAAGTGTGCTGGTAAATTGATTTATGCAGTTCTAAGCAGTAATTATGAAATGTGCTTATCTAGACACCTTGTGTTTCTATTGATTCTACACGTTATTCTGATGAAAAGCTCATAATTCATAGCAGTCTCGATGTCTAGAATTGTTGGAATTATTTATAAGCTGCAGTCCAGGGGTGCTGCCAGTGAAATGGGGTTTGAAGCTGATTTGCAATGCACCAAATTGTCTGTTTTCAGGCCCTAGCACAGATAGTTACAGCACTCTGCTTTGCAAACCACAAATGGAGAGTGCAGCACCACTGTGGAAGAAAAAAGACCAGTGGAGGGTAGGAAAGTGACAGTCTTTCCAAGAGTTTCAGAAGAGGAAAATGGCTAAAGCAGGAGATTAGGAAACTTGCAGAACTGCTGCAATAGGCAAAACAAGTGCTTTGATGGGTGCTAGGAAAAGAAATTATTAAATCTACCCTAATGTTCATCTGCTAGTGGCAGTTACCTCCTTCAACAACCTGTGATGCTTGTGTTTTTTTCTTCAGAGATTTCCTATGACCCAAACCATCTGTTGAAGTTGTAACTGTTGCTACTACTAGAAACTGCTGGGGGAAAAAATAATAGCCTTTCCTTCTCAGAGCAGCGAGGACTGAATCAAAGGCTTCCAGTCCTCATCACAAGATTTGCTCAAAAAATACCCTTTCTTGCAGTCATTGTAGGGGAAGACGTCATGTGTCAGACCTGAGAGCTCTTTCCTACTGCTCTCCTGTGACCTGAAACCCACACAGGAGCTTTTGCAGAGGAAGCAGCTTCCCCTGTGTGACTTAGCTGAGAGGAAGGAGTGTGAGGACGGGAAGGAAAATAAGACAAGAAATGAGAGGACAGGTAATTCAGTGAAGAGCTGATATGGCTCCAGCCAAAGCCTGCTCTGGAGCTGTGTGAAATGGGGTGAAGTGCCGCAGCATTTGGCTGTTCCTCGTGGTGCTGCGGGGATTTGACTGTCCCTGCCTGTCCCCCTTTCATGGGGATAAACACCAGTGTTGGTGGCCCTGCTCTGCCAGCACTGACTTCAGGAGATACCTGGCTTTTCTTTATCCCTTAGCCCCATCAGGGACAAACCTTACTAGACACTCTTTGGGCACCTTCTCTATCTGCAGGAAGCTCATGTGCCATGTCAATTAGAAGACAGAGTGGCATTTATGTTAAACCAGGTAGCAGTGACAGCAGATTTAGTCCATGGGAGGAACATTCTGAGTGGCACAGCAATGGCAACACAACCTGACAGCCATCAGAGTCATTATCATCTATCATTATGGTACCAGCCTTCAAAGTTCATTATGGTACCATTATGGTACCAGTAGCTTCATTATGGTACCAGTAGCTTCAAGGACATCTCAAAAGCCCCTTTAATGGCACATTTCTAGTCCCACAGCAGAAAGAAAGATGATCTATAGTACCGTGGAGATAATACTTGGAAATTTCAGGTCCATATCTAAACACAGTGATGCACAAAACAAGATTTTTATTTTCCTGTCATTACTACCCCTTTGAATGCTTCTTTGGATTAGGATGAGGACATTTTTGTTCATTCAGACAGGCCTCTCAAATGTCTTTGATAAGTCATCTATAAATATGCAACTTGGTGATCTCCAGAATAAAATTATGGTCTGCCACAGGCTCTATGAGACAACATTGCAGGCCACAGATGACCTAGAGGCTGTAAATTACCCACTCACCAATTAAGTAAAACAAAATAGGGCATATCCATGGAGCTGTCAGAAACACATGCTGTCACAGTGAGCTACAGTACTCTGAAACCAAACACAGCATGAGGATATTCCAAAATAATTCCATAAAGAAGTGCACAAAGAGGAGCACAATTAATTAAAACTACTAAACAGACACATGGCAGTTCTTTTAAAATCCAATAAAACCTTTAAAGCTGCAGCCAATTGACATCCCTATTGGCACTGACCTTCACATTTGAAGATTACACTAGATCTCAATAAAACTAGGAAATTGCAACTGCTCAGCAGAAAGAAAAAGAAGTTAACTCATCAATAGCCACAAACTCCATCCAAATATCTGTTGAGCATGGCATTAACAACACTAATTTAAATTCTAAGGTAGTCAAAATTACATTTATTTAAGTTCAATTTGTGCTTTGTTTGGTTTTTTGTTTGCTTGTTTTTTAAAGAACTGACTATCAACATAATTTTCCTTAGATATGACTACATAGCTGAAATTTAATTTAGGAAAAAGTTTGGAACAAAAGGGGTTGTTTTTCCTCTTGTAATGACTTCTTATTTCTAACTCTATTGTCAGAAAACAGGCATTCAAATAAAGACAACAAAACAAAATATATTCAAACAATTCTAATGGCTTAAGCTGATACTGCTTTTCATTATCAATCTCCTGGGTCTTTCAGATACATTTTACAGAACTGTTCAAGAATACACCGAAAATTGTTTTGTGAAGCTCCTTTTTCTTACAGTGACTAGTTATTTCTAATCCCGTGTTTGACCTGCCTGTTTTGCAAGCCTCAAACAAACATATCCTTACCTGATGCTAATCTCAAAATAATACACTCAATCACTCTTAGGGTATTGGATGGGCAAGAAACAGTGACAATGTTTATGAAGTCAATTATCTTATACGTTAGTAACTGATTAGTTATGTTAGTAACTGGTTGCATTAGGATTAATTTACTTTTCCAAAATCACTATTTCTCCCCTAGCCTTCTTTTCTTTCCAAAGACACAATAATAGGAATCTTCGGAAATTGCTGATCAGCTTAAAAGGAGCTTGGTTCCCTCAACAACTTAACCAGAAACATGCTCTCAACTTCAAGTAAAACTTTTTCTCATCTTCTTTCAGAGCTTCTGGCTCATTCCATCTTCAGAGACAGCTTTCCTACTTCTTCCATTCCTGGTCCAGTGTTTGCAAATTCCTGGGAAGCGAAATGGACAGTGAGCTCTTCTCTGACATTGATCCAGCCAGCTGTGCTACCAGCTGTCCTTGCTCTCTTGAGTGGTTTTTTTTGGGGGGTGAGAAGAGAGAGGGACATTTTTGAGCAACTTGATTTTACAGAAGCTCACCCAAGAGCATGGCAATGGGAAGATTGACTCAGACAGCAAGGAAGCAAATTAAAGGGTGAGCACTGTAGGCTGAGCCAGCCTGGGAAAGTTGATGGGAACTTCTCTTCCATTGCCTACTGACTCCTGCATTTTCTATAAGCTCATTAATGATCTTCAGCTGATGTTGGTTGAATAGTAAAATAAAATAAAATATCCACTGAGCTTTAGAGCCAAGCTGCAAGGAACTAATTATTTTAATTTATTCTGTACCTGGTGTGTCATGGGAAATCAGCAAAGAAAGAAAGGAAATCCCTAACTTAGTGAAATGCAGGAAACCTCTCTCACAAGGACAGCCATAAACAGGCTTGAAGTAGAGGATCTATGGTCAGTGTGGCCCTACAAACTTCTTCATAACACTCCAAGAGGTGTTTTTTAAGATGTCATCTAGGAGGGAAACTTCTCATATAGCTTAGAAAGTTTTCTTTAGAGCTCAGCCCTCAGGACAATTATATCTCAGAGCACCTCAGGGGGCTGCTGCCAATGGAGTCTTGATTTGCTGTCCATCATCAGCTTCCTGTATTTTCTTGGAAACTGTTCCTTTAGGCCGGCTCATTATTTTACAATATACCCTGAGGTGACATATATCTATTTGGGTAGCAACGAGGAAAGGATATTGTGACTGAAGAGATTTGGTACAGAGTTTTGGTAAAGCATCAGAAACTGAATTTTGGGATGAATTACTTGCATTTCAGGTGCAGAATCAGATTGAGTTTAGAACGTTCTTTTTATTTAATTTTTTTGACCAGAGGAGAATGGCCACCTTTGAGAGATTTATTTCAATTTGGCTGGCCACTGGATAACCACCAATACAATTGTGTGTAAGGAGATGTCCACCTTCATCTTTCCTTATTTCCAAGGACAGTCCACCTGCTAAAAAGAAATGGACTTGAACAGCAATACAAACACCATGACATGTTTGGAGGTTGGTTTCTCAAACTAGTTCTTTTTCCTCTTTCCAAATCTCTGTAATTGGCAGAAATACAGACAATCCATCTTGTAGAATATGTGCATGACTTGCTAGATGTGTTTGACTAACACTTCATTAAAATATGTGTGTGTAACATTGAAGGAACTCTATATTCTATAGGCCATATTTACATGATTTACATTAATTTTACTCAAACATATTTTATTATTATTAAAAGGTCTGGGCTTTTTCTGCTGGCTGGCTGGGGTTTTTTTTGTTGTTTTGTAAAGGGTTTACATCAAAACCAGCATTTGCTAAAGTTGCAGTAATATATCATGGGAAAAAAATAGTCTGAGAAACAAGAATTCAACACACTTTGAAAATATCCTTAGTCTAGTCAGGAAGTAAAACTAGGACCATTTTATCATGAGAGGTGTTAGATTCATTAGAAAAGTTCTTAGATGATGTTATTGGCTGAATAGAAGATTAAATTAGTAGTACATGATTCAGATATTTGTCAGGCCATGAGATTGTACAGTAAACCAGAAAGAAAGGGTGGAGGTTACAAATTATTCACTAAAAATTTTTACTTGTCTCTATAGTAATCAGACTTGGTGTTATCTTGACACTCAGTGCCCTTCGTGACACGGGAGTTTGGTACTAAATCCAGCCCCACAGTGAGTTTGTCCCACACCAAAATAAATATTTTACAGTATCTCCTTATTTATTGAGGGAAGACTCTGTCTTTCTCAGCATGCTGAGTGCACCATGGGTACTTCTACTCCTCGTGCATGCTGATGTTAAACAGCATTTAGCCAGGAGAAGGTCAGTGCAAGAGATCATTCCAGAAACACTCAGTCTCTTCTCCCCTGGTCTGAAACCAGTGCACCTCCCTGCAGATGTCATCACCAAATGTCAGCTGGTGCAAGCTAAGGCAGCACACTCTGATTTCCTTATTAGCCACTTGCTGAAACACTTCATTATTAAGCCACTTAAAAAACCCGCCCCTTGTCACACTCCTGATGGTGTGAATGCACTGTGAATGAGCAGAATTGGGTAATTTAGGCCTGGAGACATTTCTTAAAGCCTTCTAGCTGTTTCTTAGCAAATTTGCCTGTATGAAGCCTACTGCAGAACTTCTCCTAAATACTTTATTTTGTTTTTCTTTTTCTAATTTACATTAAAAGCTTGGCATTGATAACTGAACTATAACTAATCTCAACAAGGCAGATGACTTAAAATATACTCATTCTGAGACATGAATCCAAGTCTGGAGGGAAGCAAGGAAACACTAAAATTGGAAAAACCACCCATGTAACATAGGAATTTTCGAGGAAACTGGTCTCTCTCTGTGGATCCCACTCTCTTTAAACATCAAGGCCAATTTTTATCATGTGAGCACCTCCGCTTTCTATTCTGTACAGGAAATATTCTATTTCCTTTGTCAAACAGTCTGTGCCAGCATATGCTGTATTGTAAACAAATCACTAGTTCCAGCTTATCCTTGTCTTACAGATATTGAAATAACCTCAGAATTCTTTATGATGGAAGTTCAGCTATGCCTGGCCTTTGCTATTTTATTGCTGTGTATGATTTCTCCAGATTTCCAGTATGTTCTTCATACCTTTCCCTGAAACTCAAGTACATTTTTTTCTGCCAGTCTCTTCTCCCAGGAATGATTCTTCTTCTGTTGCCCTCCCATTCCCTGCTTCTCTCTGACACACGGGGCTCCCCAGACTGTTCTCTCTCTCTCCCATTCTGGTTGTCTCCTGTAAGTAGACTGGTAGCTTTACTAATTCAACTAAGATGCTCCTTCAGTAAAATTTCCTATACCCCATGTGTAAGTTTTATATGAGCAGAAGGGAGAGACTCCACCAGATCCCACAGACTGTTCCCCAGGCAGTACAATTTTATCTCATTACCTGCCATGAAGAAAAAAAATCTATTGTGTTCTGTAATGTTAAATAAGATTGTTTGAAAGCACCATAATAAAAGAGAGAAATAAAACAAAGAGTAATGAGATAAGCAATGAACAGCTTTTCGGGGAAGCTAGAAGAAAAAAAGACGAAGGAAAACAGGAAAGAGCTGATGAAGCAGAGATGGAAGAAAGGCTGCTCAGGCATGCTGCAAGAGAAGAGGGCTGCAATTATATGCAGACTGCTTGAAAGGGCAAAAAGTTTTTCTTAAGATGAAGTACTCTTCAACTAGAGAGAAAGAGAAGGAAGATATTTATTAACTAAAGAAATATCAGAGACTAACTTAGGATAGCTCCATTTTCAAACCAGAATTTATAAATGATTTCTAGTAAGGTACACAAACACATGACATGCTACAGTATTTAAATCAAATTGAAGCTGAGTGAAATAGAACAATTTCTGAGTTTCAGCTCTGAAGAGCTATCTTAATCCAGTATTATCTTTCTGTGTTTTTCAATGAAAAGACCAGGTATTAAACTTTTGCCTTATTGTTTAATATGTCTACATTCAGCTTCAGCTGAAGTCAACAAGAATTTAGTTCTTCAAAGAATAAATATGAATTACATCCCTGTTAAGAAAGATTATATAAAATACACCATGGGTATATGGTGTGCTAAATATCACAGTTTGATACTACAGCACACAAAGAGAAGAACCTTTGGTTTTTAATTATCAAAAGAGAGACAATTGACATCCATGTGCCTTGCCATGTTCCTTAGATTTCAATTAGATCTGCTGTGCTAACAAGAAACTTGGGCTAACATTTCTCCTTTTTAGTATGCACAATGTGACTTCACATCAAAACAGCAGGATCTGGCAGTCAGCAGCACATTCCTATGGGGAAATATCCCACGTAGGTGCTTTCTGAGGTGAAACACAGGCTGGAGGAACTCAGTTGTCATACCAGTTGTTACCACCTATAATTACTTTCAAAGATTCATGTCCTGTAATGCTCCAAGACAGTCCTGTTATCTCTTTGCAGTGATTGATCTGAAACATCTGTCTTCTACATTCTCCTGGCTAAGAGAGCTATTTTGCTAAGGAATGATGGGGAGAGCCAACGTTGTCATTGAGTTACAGTACATTATGCATGCAAAATCAAAAATGTCACACAGCAGCCTCCAGCTGAAGATTTAATGGCATCTAAATTGAAGCCAGTAGCATTTTGTTTTACAAGGTGGCAGTGTAAACATGTTTGTTTACAAGCCTGCTGCTCGGCATGTCTGACGTGGCAAAGCATCAGCAGAGGATGACAAAGTGGAGCCATTTTCTGATGACTCTCACCTCTGCCAAATCATTCCTGCTCTGATAGAGAAGGACAGATTCAGAACCTGCCCCCTTTTTGCTAGTTTAAATAATCTGTTAATTACTCTTCCTGTTTATTACTTCACAGAGTCCAAGCTGAAGATATTTGATTGCCTGGAGAAATTTCCCATCGACCTCAAAGCATTTGTAGGACAAGCTTCTGCACAGATCCAAAAGTCATTAACCCATACACATTGAATTTCTTACTTTGCTTTAATGAACAAAGCATGGCAAGGTATTTGTAATATGTAATTAGTAAAGACAAGCTGGCTCCTCCAGATTAAATAATAACTAAAGGCCAGATTGTAAACAGAACTCATTAAAGCTATTTGGATTTGCATTACCTCAGAATCTAGCTCTGGTGCAAATTTTGGCTTCAGATTCAAACCAGGCTGACACAGCTTAGGGGAAATTGGCATTTGTTCTGTTATTTCCCCATTCACCTTTTCACATTATGGAGAGAACAGGAGAGGAAAATCTGGAGTTGATTTATTCTGGCCTGACTGAAAGGCTAGAGCAGGGAAGCTTTGCCTCACATGCAATTCACTGTCCAGTTTGCAATGGACAGGCATGAATTTGATGATTTTTTCAGTTATACAGAGCTAGTCAGAAATTGCCATCTATTTGCTGCAGAGAATCAAGATTATCTTTAAAAACTGATTAATTAAAAAAAAAAATTAAAAACTAAACTCCAGAAACGTGCACTTTTGTTCATGTGTTTGTTAGTGTCTGTGCTTATGTGCATGCATTTGAAATTTTCTTTCAGAAAGTAATGTATATTTTAACATATCAAACAACTTTAGAATTCTACATATCTGAAGACATAGAGAAATATTAGCTTTGATCTTTGGGTTTCCTCATAGGAACCACAGGGAAATTCACATTTGCTTTATCCATCACTTACCCATGTCTATTGGAAGCAAAGAAATCCAGTTCATATAAAACTTAGGCAAATGAAGACCATGACACATTTTGCATCAAAGTTTAAATATTGAGAAAATGATGGACTTTAAGGTAAGGAGCTCTCATGCAATTGGTACAGTTAAGAAGAGTATGCTGTTTATTGATATAAATCACAATATTGTGTACCAAAAAGAAAGCAAACACCGATAAAACGGGTTCCTGAAACCCACAAGCTGTTATCAAAATTCAGGGAGTCCTGCAGCAGTGGTGTTTCCATTTTAAGCACATGTTCCCCAAAGCCCCAGGCAGGGTGAGTGGGATCCCTGGCAGTGCCCAGCCTGCCCTGCTGTTCCCGAGCATTTGGCCATCCCCACTGACACCTCATGGCGCGAGCAGCTCCTCTCCGAGCCACGGCAGCTCTTAATGATGCCCTCAGCCCAGAACATGTATTTTAATGAACGTGGGGGGAACACTCAGTTCTCACAACGCAGACGATGCTGGCAAGCACTCAAGGTTTTGTTTTGCTGCCAGACCCTGGAGAGGCACATACACCTCCACACATCCATATTCAAATATTAACCCATGTCAGAGAGGGAATGTGCTTTGTTTTATTCTGCAAACTGACAGTGGCTGCAGAAATCCACTTGATGGCGTCAGGGGAGCTTAGGGGACAGTTTATAAATGGATCTGACAATGCATAAGGGGGACTCTTTTTTTACTATATTCTGGCTTTGATGTTTTAATATTTGATATTATTGTAAGGGAGCCTGAAACGCAAGGGGAGCCTTTTGTGAATATTTTTAGGCCAGAGAGTAAACTCAGTTCCCTGTTGCTAGGTCAAATGGTGTGGAAGCCCTGCAGCAGAATAAGTTTGCAGCATGTTAAACAAAAGCAATATAAGCACATCCTTCCTTCTCCCCCACTCACTCTCTTTTTTGTTTCTTTATTTTTAATTTCAATTTCAACTAAGAATGGACCACAGATCAATAGCCAGTGGTTAAACACCAATGAAGCAACACAGACAGATCAAATGAGCTGTTAATGGACATATGCACAGAGGGCTGGACTCTCAAAACCCAAGGCTCAGTTTTCCATGTTATGATATCCCACTGTTGAGGCCATCTGATTTAAAACACATGTGACTTTATTGAAGCAACTCGCTACACAGCAAATTTTCAAGAGTGATCATCACCTAAAAGAGGCAGAAAAAAATTAGCTGCAAATTCACTTTACAGTGCTTTTTACTCCCCAGGCAAGAAAAACAGATGAGGATAGGCATCAAAACACACTACAGTTTCACTTCACTTCACTGAACTGGAGGGTTTATAACTCTGGGTACTTGGGGAAGGCTCTAGTCCTGTCCATGTACCTGAGACTTCCTTTCCTCATCTTCACACTTCTTCCCCACTTCTAGCAAGAGCCAGACCAGAAGTATCACCACCCCTTCCCTTCTGCTCCATTTGGGACATTTCTGGCAGGCTGAAAGGATGTCAGGAGGGCTGAGAGCAGCAGCTCTGCGATGCCAGGAGCGAGTTGCTGAACAGAGTCTGCATGGGACCTGACCGAATTAACACTCCAGACCATCCACACAAGTGGGGAGACAATAAATTACCTTACTTTACCATCCTTCCCACATCTGCTGTAAATATGAGGGAACAATCCTTCCTCCATAGCAGTGATCATGAACAACTTATTGTGGAAAGGGGAACCTCACTTTTTGTTCTCCACTGCTACATTCTCCTGCAGCTGTGAGGAACAAATAATTTTGATTTAAATGATCACAAATCTCCATTCTTTTAAAGCAAAACAAGCCCAGAAAAAAATGGATATATCTTGTGGTATCTGAGCTGTTGTGTCCTATACCCAGAAATTTCAGTTAAAGGCATCTGTATGAAAATAGTGCAGATAATTCTTTCCCCCCTACCCATGCTGATACATGAGGCACACACAAGAAGACGGAACTTCAGAAGACAGAATCAGATTGCTCCTGGGCAGTGTAGAGTGCTTTTATTATACAAGATTAGGGAACTACTTATCAGCTGCTAAAGCAACTCAGGAAACAAAGGTAGTTAAAGTTTATCCTCCAAGCAGGCAGAAGCAAAATCAAGAGGAGTTTCCAGACAAGATGAGCATGTAGATGTGTCCTGTCCTCCCTGACTGAGCTAAGTACAAGAAGAAAAAAAGCCATTTTATTTGTATCAGACACATCTGTTTCCTCAGATGTTGCTGAAATACACATCTGCCCTCTTCAGTAGGAACAAAACCAGGAGCTGATTTTCACAATTTTCCTGTTTCTCATGGCACAATCACCAAGGCTCCTGATAGTTTTCAGGATACAAACCCAGAGAAAAACATGCTTTTAGTGGTAAACCTTGGACAGGCACAAAGACTGTTTTTCCCTCTCTCCTTCAAGCAGTGCTGCCACGCTGTCTGTTCAACAGGCACAATAGAGACCCCACAGTTTATGGCTGCATCCACAGTGACCAAAACTAGCAAACTAGAGAAACTGCTCTCCAGTTGGGAAATTGTCATATTCAGCTTGGTGAGAAAGCTTTCTGTCTAAAGCATGTCGTGCTAGTAGGGAACAGTGCTTGTCTTGGCCACTAAGTGCTTTGCCTGTTGAACAAGACAGTGGGGAGCTTCTGGTGAGACGGTATGCTGCTGGACTGGTTTACTCTTTTGTGCTCTTCAGGTTGTCTAAAATGCTGAAGGAAGATGAAGTCAGAAGCTACTCTCCACATGAACATTCAAGTCCTTTTAAAAATCAGATATTGATGAGATTTCTCAAGTGAAGATATGACTGGAAAGCAAAAGGACAAGAAAAAAATTTCCTGATGGGACAAAGACAGTTTGCCATATCCTCTTGCCTTTGGGGTCAAATTGTGTTGTCAATGTCCTTAAGGGTCAATGTCTGCCTTTTATTTGATTTAGAGGCTTATTTAGAGACTCTCTCAGCTCAGTTTCTGAACCATCAGCCTATCAGCCTGTCAGACATTAGGATGATTGTATGTTTAATTCATCAGACTGTCACAGGATCCATGTGTGCATGCACAGAGGGCCTACAGACATCAAGGGAAGAAACAGAAGAAAGAATTAAAGGTTGAAAATGAAATTAACATGTATTTAACTGTAAGTGAAAGTTTTTAGGGATGCACTTCACAAAATGGTCCATATGTGATGATTACCGCATATGACAAACAAAACCCCAAGGCAAAAAAACCTCCCTAACAAACAAACCAAATCAAACCAAACAAACAAACAAACACACAAACAAACAAACCCTGCACATTTTTCCAAGAGGCAGATGAAGCTATGCAAGATTCCAGAGGAGCCATTATTTAATTTCTTTGCCTACCAGTGGGTCTGAGGAGACTAGTTCAGATGGAGATATCTGTACTGTGATCACACATACAATTAACTGAGACAGCTCGTCCAAGGCTTACTCCCAAATTATGCATTTTTTAAGAACAGATCCTGGGGTCATATCTTGGACTTTTGATTTTTAGACTTTTCAACCACTTGAACTTAAAAAGCAAACTATAAATCAACTCCTTCCCGCAAAACCAGCTGTGGATGTTTCAGGGATATGGTGCTTTGACTTATTCCTCTGGTACAATCACAGAAAGTGAGCCAAGAGAGAGACTTCTGTGCTTTTTTATGTTGTGACCCTCCAACAGCTGTGTGCTAATGTGGAAATAAACAGCTATGGATTTTATTTTTAGCGCTTTCCCTCTCATAATCCCCTAACATTTGGTCATATTTCTCACACACAATTATGTGTTGTTTGTATCATTCACACACACACAAAATCTTTTCCACAAAGGAAAGAAATTGAAATTCTAGTCTATTTAGAATTAAACTGAGTGTGGCTTCAAGTTCTACAAATCAAAACTGTGGCAGCTTGCAACTATTGTCACATTTAATGAGTTAATGTCTGTACAGAGTATTGAGCATCTCAGATATTGTATAAATTGTGTGTATGATAATGAATTCATTTGATTTCATGAAAAGTTGTACATTTCACAGTATCTAGTTTTGATGTATCTCTAAGGACTTATCCAAATTTAAAAGTTTTCCAAACAAAGTGATCCTAAAAAACTCTCTCAGCGTGGATGATATTTATCCCAGAAAAGAAAACAAGAAGAGAAAGCCAGCACAAATCAGCAGTTCCATTTCTTTGCAGAAACAGCTAACAGTACTTCTCTGAGCTGTACTGATAAAAAGATTTTCTTGCCATTACTCAGGCAATATAGATGCAATTTTCTTGCATATATAATTTTAAGAAATTTATTATAATAACCAGTGTGGTTATAGCCAAATATTTCCAGTATATTCATTCCCAGTATGTGTCTGAGTGCCCCAAACAAACTGCCATAACCTGCAGCAAGCCAGGAGCTGTAACATCAGGTTACAGGGGGATGACTGGACTGATCAGTGCTCTCTTGCACATAAGGAAAAATGTTTTGATAAGGAGAAAAAATATCTTTGTGTTGGACGTTCCCCATGTCTTGGGATTCCCGCATTAGCATTTCATAATAGGGTACCCAAACTCTAAATACCCACCAAAAATGTATACTCTAATTACTTTTACAGCCATTTTTTAGGGCAACCTTTCATTTTCTCCTTATCTCTGTAAATAAATAAATAAAATGTTAATGGTCCTTGCTAATCTGATAGTATATTCCAGCCTTTGATCTCCATGAAGTAAGGATGATCAGAAAAGCATATAATGTATGTCAAAGTCTGACACTGATCATGTTTGCATTGGTTCCTTCATTTACAAGATTATGTTCATGTGGCAGCCTTGATGGAGCAGCATTAAATAAGATAAACTACTAGAGTCTCTTGGAATGACATGACGATACTTTTCTCATGAAGATGTGACTCAGAATACAAAAACTAAAACCACATTGAAACTCCTTCTAAAAATATATTCTGGGGTTATTTATTTCCAAGTTAAGGCTAAGGATGGAGGAAAAGATGTGGAAAGATCTTTTTAATTTTCCAGTCTTGGAATGTAGTTTGTTAAATATCCTTCAGGGACTGTGCGTTCACTTTGCATCTCCTCAGTGAGCTACAGGAATCTATTTCTAAAGAAGAGCTCAAGCATGTTCTTAGCACCAGCTCTCTCTGATATTGGGGAGACAGAATAGTCCCATGCTTCAAGAATGCCATCTCAACCCACTCTGTCCCAAGGGCACAGCAACACAAGCAAGCAATGAAGATCCCGGGTTTTGCTTTCCATTCTTTCCTACTCCAGAAGAAATAACAAAGTTGAACAGAAGGGTCAGGACCTCCATTGACTCCAAGAGCTCTACAACTTAAAATCTAGAAGCAGAACAAGATTCATTTTCTCAAAGGAAAAATGAGGCTGTGGCTCTATTTTAGCAGAAAGGAAGCTGCCACAGAACCTTCTACCTCATCTCTATCCCTGTCTATATCTGACAGGACCTACAGCTCCAGTCTTCTCCAACCCATGGAAGACTAGTATTCCCTCCTCCTCCTTCTCCAGAGCAAAATCAACGGAATATGCCTGTATCATTAAGACCTTCTGTTTCCAAAGAAGACATCTGCAAAGACAAATATTTTTATTTACTGAAGCTTTGCTGCCATGTCCTAGTTTATCCTGTGATGCTCCAAGTTTAACTCATACTAGGGACACAACAACCACAATTCCAAATAAATCTCCCTCCTACTTGGCTTTTTCTCAGCACCTGGAAAATCGGGTGGCTCTTCCTCTATTTTGACCCTTTGAAGTCACAATTCAGTCCATTGCTTTAACACCATGAGAGAAACACAGATAACAGATGTCTCACATCCACAGTTGCAGCAACATTTCCTCCACTGCAATGATTCTTTCAAAGGGACAAAGGTTGTTATTGCACAGAATTTAATTATTTTAGGTTCTGCAGCAAGCCTGCATTAATGAACTATACTAGAAACTGAGGACTGCTGGAAACAATCCCATCTTCTCCAGTTTCACTCTCTCTGTCTCACATTATCATTCTCTAACACAAATTGAGAGTCACATGGATATTTTTAATTAAAAAAAAATTCCTTTTCTTTCAAATCACTATCAAAATAAGACAATAATGCATAAACCAAGTAGGAAGCTGAAAAAAACAACACAGAAACAATGACTCACATTATTCACTGGGATACTGATAGATACACAACTATTACTGGAAAAAGTGCAATGCAAAGCCCAAATCAAAGCAGAAATGCAGCTATTGCTGGGGTGGAACTAAGCAGCAAAGTACATGTAAAGGGCAGCAAGGATGAAGACATATCACTGGAACTCAAAGTGAAAGAGAAATTAGGTTCTGCCATTACCCCAAATGGCAAAATCTAGTTTGGGAAGGAGACAGTGGAGGGACATTATCATAGTTGGAGGTAGGCAGGGGTGCAGTAACATCCTTCTGTCAGATAAACACCATTCTCTGCAGAGGCCTCCAGTTCTGCAGGCTAATATCTTAGTTCAGCAATCAGCTTGTGAGAAGAGAAATGAGCTCTGAATCACTGTGTTTTCCCTTCAGTTCCTCCATTACCAGGAACAGACTCTTTCTGAGTCAACTTAAACATGTGAGAAGGGGTGAGAACACAGCAGGAGCAATTAGACCTACAGAACCTAAACGTTTATGGTCTGCATCTTTGCTATAGCAAAGATAAGATTTAAAGGCTCCGAGGGTAACTTAGACTTTTTGTTGAGGAAGAAAACAATTTTCTTGCTTGACATAATTCTTCACACAAGGCCAGTCTAAGTATGCAGTTTTATTATCATACCACTTACAGTTCTGAGGGAAACAGAAAGCTTACCTACCCAGACATGATCAATATCTCCCAGTTACAAGAAGCAACACAAAAACCCAACAAACCAAGAAACTCTGAGAAGAATCTCATGCATTTTCCACCAGCTGCTGTATTTATTTACCCCCAATGTCCTCTCTACAATGCACAGGCCCCTAATGCAGGCACAGAAGACACCAACTGGAGATTACTCTTTGACCCCTGTAGGCTTCAATCAATAGAATCACATGTGATCTGAAAATTAAATCCCTGAGGTTTTTGTGCATGTGAATGAGAGAGCAAATTTCAGGTCTATTGACAAGGCCATAATCCTCTTGCACAACTCTATCACTCCAGCTGAAACAACATTAATATTGACATTTGACAATGGATGCTTTGCTGGGAGAGGGAGTGGGACATGAGTAAAAATGAAGGAAATCTAATAATCAAACCACTAATTCTGTAGCACTAGGATTCATTCTGTTGTAAGCTCTGTACATTCTGCTTTATTTTCCACGCTACTGATAGGGTTTTTTTTCTTGCAACAGTTATGTGTAAAGGAATTTTAAATATCATTAAAGGATACAAACCTAATAAAATATAATCTGTGCTGTAAATCCACCCAATCATTCTCCTTGGGTAACATTAAACAACAATCAAAGTCACGTTATTTGTTTATGACTTGCTGGATCCAATTCTTGAAGGAATGTTGTTTCTGCCAAAGAGCTACTTTCACATGGAAAGAACTGCTTGTGGCATACGCCACGGTAGGTTCACCTAAGGACAGACTTTGCCTATGGCTCTCAGTGGTCTATATAGGAGCCTCAACTTCACCGGAGTGTGAAGACAACAAAAGTTTCTTTGCCTCTCTATAGGGATCATTTGTAAAGCCCAGTAACACAGAAAAAAGAAAAATAGCTGAAGTAACCGGTCTTGGTACTGGAGCTAGATGACGTTAAGAAAATGCAAAATATCTTCTGCTGTTACTTAAACCATTATCATGATCAGAGAGAAAGCTCAGAGGGAAGAGATCCGCACTGCAGGCTGAAACATTCAAGCAAAGGATAGTGTTTGCATCAATCTTCATCTTTCTCTGGCTGTTACTGACACCCCTGACAAGATCTGGGTTGATCTTTTCACTTCTTCCTCATCACATACAACTTAGTGGCACCTGGGTGAGAGCAAACCCTAACTCAGAAGCTCATGTAACCTGGCCAGCAATATACAGGGCTGGAGTCAGGGAATAAGGACCTTGGCATGCTGAGGGCAATGCATCCTCATTTTCTCTACATTCTCTCATTTAGATTCAGCCCTGTGAAAAGGGTCTGGGAACATAAAAGGTGAAATGATATGATGACCAAACAGATCCAGCCAACTCATTAGGCAATGCTCCATGGACCCTCTTTTTCTTAATAAAGCCCCCCCTCCCCTTAATTTTCCACATTAAAATTAAATTAACATATCACATGAGCACATTCTCTAAAGCTCTGACATTAGTATGCATTTTAATAGCTAATTAAAAAACTTTCACCTCTTGTAATTGCCAATATATTCCATACAGGACCTTCTTCTTGAGCTCCAAGCCAAGAAGGAAGAGAAAAGAAGGAAATGAAAATATGCCACTATTGCAACTCTAGACAAGAGGCAGAAGCACAGATTTTCATGTTACCATTTACTAAGGACTCACAGTGGGAATCTGAGATTAATTTCAGCCTAGCAGTCTTTCAGAGGAGGTATTTATCTTTCTGTTTTGGAATTGTGGATGTCACACTCGTTCACAGTAACTTATTTGATTACTATTTTCAGAAGCGTTAAGGCCGAAATTCAGGTTTGCTCATCTTTCATAACTCCCATTGTCTTTAACTGCACTGCAACCAGACAGGACATTCAGAATAAGATTAGGGGAAAAAAATTTAAAAATATATATTTCTGCTTTCTCTCACAGCATCTGACAGATTTTATGATGCCACTGTGTGATAGTGACAGTTACTCATAATCCAAGAAGACCTGAATAACTCTACAGGTGCCCATCTGCATCAGCCCTCTGAAATTTCCTCTGGAAACTCTGTACGCACACATTTCAAGTCCCTATTGAGTGGAGCAAACAGTATGATGTCTACAGAGTTTACAGTGAGTGTTTACTTGGACTTTTATGATTAAGGCTCTGTAGTTATGGTAAAGTCTATTTTCCTCATGCAAAGGAACACAGAACAAATATAACACCAAAGCTTTTATAGATGAGTTCCTATGATTTGATAGAACTGTTGCAGTTGGATTGTCCGTGTACTCACATCTTGAGAGGAATTTTCTGTATCCTTTGTGGTTGCTTGTACTATTTAGCAGGTAAAAAAATCAATGTATTTAAGATATTATCATCTTCTCTCATCTGATCAAAACTGGTCCAAGGAGGAAGGTAAGTATGGGCACAAACATGCTGTGCTAAGTCCAGTTTCCTTAGCTGGGAAGGAGCTGATGCTATACCAAAGGCTGTAAAAAAGATACTGATGTGCTCTGGAGTTCTCACATTTGAACCTTGGCCCTGCATACATCAGGCTTGGAACTGCTGCACTGAAGTGATTTTTTTTTTTTTTTTTTTGGAAGCCAACAAACTCAAGGCCAACCTCTACAGCAAAGGCAGATTTCATAAAAATCAGGGTTCTACACACTCATACAGAGAGGGCATAGGACAAAACTCATAGTGAGGGAAAAGCACACATAAAACACTGGCCCATAGCTGGCAAAAGGCAACACCATGTGGTTTCATGTCAGGCTCTGACCCCATGTTTCAGGTGGGAAAGAGAGGGCTTCCCCGCCTCTTCCTTAGATTCAGATAAATATTCCTTTCTAGAGTGATTAAATAGAAAAAGGAGACAGTATTAGAATCTGCTCGTACCTTACACTGCAGAGAAAATTTAGCGGGAAAGGACAGTGTTGAGGTAGAAAGAGAGGGAGAGCTTAGGATACTTTGGGCAAGAGTTCGGAGAGAGATCCTAAAGTCCTGCTTTGGATGCTTTATTACTCTGTGGAGTCAGTGCTGAGCTTTCTGCAGCTCCTGATTCCAAACAGGTAAAAGATCAAAGAAGACATCAAACCTTCCATGAATTGCAGAACTCTTCTCTTTGTGTCCCATTTCCAAAACAGCAAGATTAAAGCTACCGTACCGAGGAAGGTGCAGTTATGGGAAAAGCTGGAAATTATGCTTGTATTATAAAATGCAGAACCACATGCCTTATCATGCTCCCCTTGGGGCTTCATTGTCACCAGAAATAAAAACAAAACAAAAGAAAACAAAACAAAACAAACAAACAGAACCAGCAACAACAAAAACAACCCAAAAAGAAAACAATCCCAAAAAACCACAAAAACCAAAACCAAATTAAAAAAAAAAAAAAAAAAAAACAACTCAAAAAAAAAACCAAAAAACCCCCAAGACCAACCAAAAAAAAATATTTGGGAGAGAGAGCACAATCTAAATTTCCTTCACAACACATTTCTGCAAGGGTGTTTTTAATGATGAATCTAGAAAATTCAGCAATGCCCCACCCACAGGGTCCTATTGCAGAATTCCTAGGGGAATTCTCTGTCCCTAGGGGGAAGGGCTTTTTCCATTTCACTAATGTCGTGAAGGAATTAATACCGCTAAACATAAACACTTAAAGAAGCAAAAAAGGCTAATTCCCTCTCTTGGTATCTGCTGCATCTCCACGAGGGGTCTCTGCAGACGCAGCTACGGCGGCACCGTGGAGGGGCAGGCGGTGAGAGGGGTGGGTGGTGCTGTGGGT
>VYXC01005077.1:52943-89909 GCA_013397175.1 Platysteira castanea
TGCCATGGGGGTGATGTGATGGGGGTGATGCCATGGGGGTGATGCCATGGGGGTGATGCCATGGAGTGATGCGATGGGGGTGATGCCATGGGGTGATGCCATGGGGGTGATGCCATGGGGGTGATGTGATGGGGGTGATGCCATGGGTAGTTTCACAGCTTCACCGGGTTTGATGGAGGGAAACTAAGGAAGAGACCAGGAGCATACGGATGTGCTATGCCCTCCCATACACCCCCCCAGACCCAGAGGCCAGCAACAATTGCAGCTCCAGGCATTTGCTCGAAAGGAACTGCGCACAGATGTGACAGATCAAGTTTTGTCTACCCTTTCCTTCACTGCATTCATTTTCAATACAGACAGGGTGAAAGTAGGAGTGTCCAAGGCTTTCTAGTTCCATTGAATAGCCCTGGGATTCCTGTTCTTTTATTAATATTTTCTCCCATCAGTAGTTTGTCAGTGCAGGACACTAAGCTGCTTTTTTGGATGAGACAGGCTAACTTGATCATTATCTTGAAGGATGTTTCACTTTTTGTTCCATTCTTAACTTCTAAAAATTAGCACTGCAGGCATTGTGATCACACTCTTCATGCCTGTTTGCCTGTGCAAACATTTAGCTGTCAGAAAATTAGTCATTTTCTGTAACATAATTTTGAAAAATATAGAAAATAGAGTCAAAAGGACCTCACCCAACCAGCTTCAGGATGCAAGAATCAACTCTATGTAATGTGGTTTTTATAATTATCAACACAAGCAGTTTAATATTTGCAATGATGGTGATTTCCAGCCCTTCTGGGGAACTGATTTCCACCCTTCCCAATAGAAGAAGGTCTCCTGGTTTCTCACCTGTGGCTAATCTAATACCTTTTAAACGCATATGTTCTTGCACACTTGACCATTTACATAGAAAAAATCTCAATCCCTTCTCTCTTCCCTACTTGGCTAAGGACATGGCATGCTTTTCCAGGCCAAGCACTGAACTGCTCTCACAGCACAAGATCTCCAGTTGAATCAGGGCCCAGGCTACTCTCTGCCTGTTGACTCACTGGGATGGACAGCTTCTCAATTTAAAATGTGAGATAATTTTTCGATATGTGTAATATATATACTTTGAATTTATTCACTTTAATAAAAGACTTGAGGCTTCAGTATGAAGCTGGCATATAAGCAGTACAGGCACTCAGACTTCTCTTGCCTGACTAAATTTTCCAATTAAGTTCAGCTTATCTCATACCTTGAAAAACTACACTGAAACATGTAATCAGAGAGGCTTTCTCCGCCACTTTTCTTTAAACATTACTGTGTTTAGAGGAAAATTGGAGTCTTCCTCCTCAGCTGAATCAGAAAATCAGATCTCTATACACTGAGAGAAGCAAAAAATATCTGTCCTGGATTCAAATATTCCCAAATGATGTTTAATCCCAGGCCTCAAACACAGCTGCTTTCTGTGATACAGAATGTTCTTCGGTGTATATAAGCTTCCTGAGTGTGGAGGGAAAGGCTCAGAGTTTAATGCTCTTATTTTCATGTTCATATTTTGATACAGAAAGCTGATCAGATAGAGGTGAAAGGTTATTTGATGCTTTCTTAACCTGATCAGTATTATAGGACTTCTTATCTCTTTAGGTAGAGTCACTCATCTGGAAAAATATCTTGAAGTGCAAGACTCATCCCACCTACTCAACTAAAGTAAAAGGCATCCCAAATCCTGGCAGCACTGAACATAAATGTTTAAGGTCTGAAACAGGTTCTGGTTCAGCAAACTCCAGTTTCCTTAGTTCCCAGCAAGAGTGGGCATCCAGAGCCTCACAGGCAGAGAGAAAGAGAAAAAACAAGTGAAAAAGAATCCCAAACAAAAAACATACAAAAAAGTAATTGAACAAGCACTTTCCTGCTTCACTGAATTCTTATCCTGTGAAGTATTAACCATTTATAATGTATACAGCCTTCTCCCTGAAGGCTACTGGAGCCTTTTGCAAGCATTTTATGCAAATCTCAGATGTAACAGTGCTGAATTCCATGTTTACAAAGCTTGACAACAATTTACTTCAGATTTTACAATAAACTCTGTGTGTGTATGAGTATGAGGAGTTTGAGGTACATATTTTCCCATGCTGCCTTCTAATGGCTTTTTCTTACAGAGCAGGTGAGGCACTGAATTCATACCTACTGTGAAAATGTCTCATCTCAAACACTGTGAACTTTCACACCAGGCAAGGAATTGATCCCCAGCCTCTTTATTTGAATATGTCATTCTAGGTGTTATTTCTTGGCTTTTGTAAGCATAAAAAAAAGACAAAAACCAACTAGTGGAGCCAGGACACCGAGCTCTAAAAATACCCTGGTGAAGGAATAAAAGCAGACATGCAGACACATCCCTATTATCTTTTTCCATCAAATTTTGTGTGTTCCTTATGCACATCACAATCTCTTACATTCTTGTTTGGATTTGTCTGCTGTGTTCCGTACCAACACTGCTCCAGCATGAGTGAGCAGGAGCCACCTTTCTCAGGAGACTTAAGGCAGCTGCGAGGATGCATGAAACTGCAACTGCCCAGTGCAAGGAGGGGCAGCAGGGAAACTGTCACTAGGAGAAATCTGGCATGTGATGGGTATCCCACAGCCCCACTGAAGATCTGGAGTGAAGTGAAGAATCATCAAGCTGACCTAGAGTAGCAAACAACTACCCAAGGTAACTTGCATTATGTTCTTTACTTCCAAGGATAACAACATGTTTAACAATTCAGTTTAAAAGCATACCTTTGGAAACTTACAGCCACTTCTGATTAATGGATCTGTATTAGACCTCTTTGTGGCCTCATGGAAGGAGCTGTTTTCTGGTTAATTTCCATCCTTTGAAGAAGGTCAAAGGAAGATCTATAGAAAATAACATCAAAAAGAAAGTACATGGACCAATTCAAAACACACAGATCCATTGGTTCAGTGAGATAGGCACTGAAACATTTTCCTGATCCCAAGTATGCCTCACTAGAGAATCTAAAGCTCTTCCAGTTTGCAGGTGAGCAAATGCCTCTGAACTAGTCCGCATGGATTTTGATTCTATCTATATAATCCAAGGGGATGAGAATTAGTAGTGACAGGGGCTAATTATGGTACTTGAACACAAGAATCTTAATTGTAATAAATCAATGTCAGCAATGATGGTAGGAAGAAAGAACTGATTGAAGAGATTTAAATGGAAAAGAGGAGACTGAATTACCCTCTCAAAGTTTCCAGAAAGTCTGTGACTGGTTCAGAGCAGAATGTTCACAGGGGAAAAAACCAAAACAAAGCAAAGCAAAACAAAACTCCCCCCAAAGCTGCCACCACCACATGCAACTGCTCTGTTTTATATAAGTCACTCAGAATTATAGCCACAAGCATTTTGCAGATTTGAAACTGGGATGGGTTGCAGTTCTTATGACTATCTGGCTCAAAAATTCAAGGAGATATTTAAAACACGAGAGAACTGAATACAGAAGACAAAAACTGATTAAGAATATGGGCTGTGTTGCAGCTCTCTTCTCCCTAAACCATGTGACCTCTGGACAGATAGCCATTTGAGCTTTCCTGGGTTTCTAATGTTGCAAGAACTAGAAATGTCTCAGAAAAAATTCCCTTCAATTTTTTTTAATCTGCAATGAGCCTAGTAGAACATAAAAAATATTTCTTACTCAGCTACCTGTCATCAAAAATGAAAACTAGTCTTAAGAACTGCATAATCTTAATTTCTTCCCTGCTTCCTAAAAATTTTGGTGAAAAAGCCCTGGTACAGATTACAGGATGATAAAAAATTTTCTCAAGTTTCATTCTTGTTTCTTCTGCACCAAATCAGGTACAGTCTAGTTTCCAGTACTTTTGTTTGCCAGGTTTGTCACTCGCTACAAAGGTACAGTCCCTGGGATGTGTAAATCTATAAGGATTTACAACGGCTTCATGGGGACAGCAGTGGCACAAATTAAGTAGACACCATCATCTGCTGTTGCCATGGAAGGGTCGGAGCTGGACACCACAGCGACTCAGGTACCAGAAGCCAATCATCAGCTATCCATCCTCCCACCCTGGTAACTCATTTATCCTTCAGAACTGGAAATGGCCAAATCGAATTAGGAAAGATCAGCTGGCAACTCAGAATCTGTCTTTCCTGGTTAGACTCCACTTAATCCCAGTCCATGGTTTGCCTTGTTTTATTTCTTGTTCTACTCGTTTTCCCTCCCTTCTCATCTGTCTCTCTCTGAAGCAGCACTGCATGTTACTGACTCTGACAGATGTTTTTATTGTCATGCATCCTCCTTGTTTATTGACACATGGCTAGACAGCTATTAGAAATTAATTAGAGGATTAATTACACCAAAGTCTGCTCCTGCACACAGCATTAAAGGCTATTGCCAGAGCTGGGTTTCAGGTTTCGTCACATTTCTTGGATTAGCCCTGTGAAGCAGAACATTCCTCTGTTTAGCAGGGCTGGCAGTGAGGGTTGATCACCGCTGAGGGTCAGATTTGAAGGCTGCCCTCAGGGCAGGCATCCATGAACTTCACCACCAGACCCCTCCGGCTGGGTTTCACCTTCCAGTTATCATTAATGGGGCTGATGGGCAGAGTGTGACCAGGTCAGCTGCCCGTGGTGGACAGAGACCTTTCCCAGCCTTGCCTCCATGTTCATTTTGTGTTTGCATTTTTCATTATTTTTACCTTAAGAAACTGTTCAAACCCTAAAGTAAGAGCTAGAATCACCTAACATTCAGGAGGTCCATTTAGGAAGCAAATCCAGAACTCATCATTACTGATTTGGAAAGTCAGAAAACCTGCTATAGGAAACCAAAAAACTGAACTTTATTCCACTTTTTCTCATCTTCCTCTACAACACTGAATGCTCTTTTAGTGTGTGAAGAATGTTTCTACCATTAAGCTCTTATCAGCTGGCATAAAATTTTTTTGAAAAACATGAGTTATCAATATACTAGCAGCTAGATTAGGATTTTATTTTGCATGACCCAAATTTGGCCATGAATGCTTTTTCCATATATATCTGCATAATATTGCTGCACAAAAATATCTCAGTTATCTTTCAGCTTTAATACCCCTTCTTGGAAATACAGAGGTCAACAATTAATAAGCTCATTAAAACTTACAAGCTGCTTTGATTAATATTCCTTGTCTAGTTCCTTGAGAAATGTACTGTATCTCCCGGGCTAATGAAGACAAGGCAGAGTTATTTAGGTGTTTGTTAACAAAGCTGATTTGCATATAATTAACTGAAAAGAACTCTGTATTTACAAGGGAAACTCTGTGAATCTCTTTTGCTAGGGTGTTTTATGTAAACAGACTAAGTCCATGCCAAATTAACAAAGCAAGCTATGTTCTTAAAAAACTAAATTAACTCAAAGGGATACAATTTTGTGGGCTATAACTGATAAAAAGTAAAGCACATATTAGAAAACAAACTGCCTTCTTTCAAATACTGTCTATTTCGTCATGTGGGATTTTTTCTTGTATGGTCTCATTCTTTTAATTAGTTAGATTGGTTTTTAGACATTTAAATGAACAAAGACTCTCATATTGGATTGCTCTTTCATATGACCTACTTATGGAAAAAAATAGCACCATTTCAGCAAAGCCATGCCTTTGCACAGATGTCTTCTATAAGATTGCTTATTCTATACCTGTCGTATACCCTGAAGCTCTGAATATGAAATATTATATGAAATATTGTACAAAATAACTAGCACTTGCAGCCTGCAGGGTGACCAGACCTTCATTTAAAATACATTTCAATTCAGTCAAAAATAATGGCATGGGCCTTTAGTCATTCCCTTCCCATTTTGTCATCATGATTTCTTCACTAAAAGGGTTGTCAGATGTTGGGAGAGGCTGCCTGGGGACAGGGTTGGGTCACCACACCTGGAAATACTTGGACATCGTGCAGATGTGCAAGTTAGGGAGATAGTTTGCAAGTAGACTTGACACTGCTGGGTTGGTGGTTGGGTTGGATGATTTTAATGGTCTTTTCCAACCTAAACAATTCTGTGATTCAGAGGAACTCTTGAGGGAGCAAAATTGCCCTAAATTAACAGCTAACTATCCAGTGAGATCTTAAAAATTAGGATCATGAGAGGTTGCACAATAGCAAAACACAATGGAAGGTACATAAATCTGTAGATCAAATAGCACAAAGGGGCTCAAAAGCTCCTAATTCATGACCTGACCATGCTACAGGATCCTGGATGACCTTGGTTGTGTTATTTTTCTAAGGCTAATAAGAAATAGATTTTTAAAAAATTTTACTGCTGAAACCTTATTTACATCAGATTATATAAAAACTGTCTGATCTCACTGATTTTCAACTTCCAATCTGCCTCTTCTATAACTACTCCAATTACTCCAATTACTCTATTACTTTACCATCCAACTTTATACCCATTTTATTTCTCCCATTTATTTGTGTACAAAACATTTAATAAAAGAAAACAAAAGACATCACATGACAAGCCAGTTCCTGCCGTTGACAGGAAGTTTTAGGAAACTTTCCTGAAGAACTTTGTCTACACCAAGAAAAAGACATGGAACAGGACAAGGCAGTTAGGTCCTTAAATAAATAAAACTCTCCCTGAAAGCAGAGACAGGAAATGGTGAGCAACAGAGCCTCCAGATTCCCAAACCTTTTTCTGCTTTAGTTGCTACCATAGCAGCAAGCAGAAGAGAAAAAAAAACATTGAAGAAAAGCTTGTGGACACACTGGCACTTCCAGTCACGGACTTGTTATGTGAGATGGACAAAATCTGCCCTCTGGGGGGAAAAGATAAATAGCAAACAAACAAGCAAACAGCACCCCCAAATAGCCAGTAATAAAAAAGCAATTCTTGATCAGATCTGAAAAGAAAAAAAACCCAACCCACAAAGCAGCCACAAAGGAGCTGGAAGGGACCAAAGTGGGGAGTGGGAGCAAGGTGGAAACAGTTTGATGAGTTTGAGGGTCTTCCACTCTGCTGTTCTCATTCATTTCAGAGAGGTTTTCTCAGCTGTCTCCACAGTTGAGAAGCTCAACAGAGCCATTTGCTATTGCTGACAGCCTGCTGGTGCATGACTGAGAACTGACCTATTTGCAAAGCAAGAAGAGACCAATAAACTGCAAAAAAGCAACAGGTGGAGAAGCTGTCAAGGTCTCTGTTACTGGTCTAAATCACAGCCAACGACTCAATGCAGATGACAGAAAAGGGCAAACTCTCCAACAAAATATCTGATTATATCTATGTGAAAAGGCTCAAAGCCAAATTAAATCATTACAAGTAAAAAACAAAAAAAAAATAGCATTAATTTTGATTTTGGAATGCCTCAAGGAAGTCAAAACCTTCCTTTTGAAATAGGTCTAAATAGGCTAATAGATCTGCTTTGAAATAGGGTATCCTATGGAATACTTATTATTATTTTATTTTAAGTGTATTGCAGCTGAAACACCATTACTCAGGATCATTTTAAGCTGTTGTGTGAGAAAGTACCCTGGTGACTTGTCCTACTGAGTTGAGTACAAAAGCTAGTGGTGTAAAATGGACAAAGTTGTACAAGAATCAGTCAATTGCAAGAATAATTGTCAGCCACAACATGGATTATTCAATGGTGCTAAGCATAAAACCACTGGAAGAACCTGAGAGACTAGAGAACAGTATTAAAAGGTAATTCACCATTTTCTCCTGACCTGGATCAATCGTATTTTCCCTCCTACAATATTTGTAAAACTTGATCACCTCATAAATATTGCTAAAAAAGGAGAAAAAAAAAAAGGAAAAAAGAAAGAGATGGCACTAAAGAAAGTATTTTTCCCACTGCTACTGGATAATCCAAGTCACAGTCAGACAAATAGACATACATGAGTTTTATGCCAGCTCTCATTTTGCCACTTCATTATTAATAGCGGGATACTTACTCTAATCACAATTGCTACTCTCTAGACAGAGTCTACAAAATACAATAAATATGAATCAAGCCATTTGCAAAAATTTACTGCTGGAGAAGGATGAATAGTCTGGGAGAAAAACTGTCTGGCACTGTAATGCACAGATCACGTGAGACTGATCCCAGCCTTAGCATCTCAAATCTGAGAGTCCAAGACTGCTGTCACAAAGCTTTTTCTTCATAAAACTGTGATAAATATCTATTCTCTAAGACTTTTCTGCATGTGTAGTTTATTTAGAAGTTAACTTTAATATGGCAAAATCTCTGCCACCTTAGAAAACTGCAGCAGTAATTTCAGTGCTGTAAGGACAGAGCTGTGGAAAGGGGCTCAGATGGAAAAAGATCAGGTCCCAAGAAGGTCTCTAACAACCTGCTTTGCATCGACCTGAAACATCGATGCAGGGTTTACTGATGTGGGTAGGCAGTCCACAGTAAATCTAATTAAACTGAGGAACAAAAGGACCCTGGGGTGTGCAGAACCATGAATGGAGCCTGCCTTTTAGGCCATTCAAACTGAATGATTGTGTGTTCCCAAGGCTTCCAGAGACTTTCTCTTTGGAAACAACGAGAGTGAAAAAGGGACTTTTCTTCCTACTGCAAGGTGAGGGAGTTAGATAATGCACCTCATTAATTACAGGGAAATCATCACCACTGCACACGAAGCCAAAGAAGAGGCCAGACTGCTTTTTTTTTTTTATTACTGTTCAGTCACAGTGATAGAAAAATAAGTAATAAATCAGAATCAGAGTGCACTTGATGGTTTTATTTTGCAACTCATCTTGCTATTGTGACAGCCTGACACTAATTAGCACTCAATGCACAGGGGATGGATTGCTGTGGCCAATGGATCTCATTAACTGCTGTGAAATTTTCATGCCAAGACCAAGCACAACAAAGAACAGAGACCCCAGCAAATCGCCTGTCAGCAGCTGTAAGTATCACCACAGAGCCATGGGTGCATAGATCAAAGGGCACAGAGGGTCCACATAGCCAGCTGCCTTGATTTTCATGGATTTATTAACTTGTTATCTCATGAAGGCAGAGAACTTGCCAAGAGAAAATCCGAGTGTCCACAGTCTCTCACCACTGTTTGAGTCAAGCCAGCCCATGAAGGGGGAAACTGAGGGCACCTCAAAGCCTGTGGCACTGCTCTTTCATGTGTCTGTGTGTTAGCAGATGTGCCCTTCCAGGGGTGACCCAGTTTGTGATCACCTTGGGGACAGGGATGGAAAGACACATCGTGGGCTCCCTGCTTTGACCAGCTGCCTATTTGCATTAAGCTTATAAGAAGTTGATTCTTTGAGACTTGTCAAGCATGTTTGGCATTGCCTAGCAGCTCCATTAATTAAAAAAGGAAGGGAAGGAGGGAAGAAGACTCAAGAGAGATATCAAAACAATCATAGCCACTAGCACTGAGTGACTGCCTGATCCTCCTTTAGGAGATGGGCCTCCAAGCCTGCTCTCTAGCTGTGCCCATCACCTGTCCCCACGTGCCTTCCTCCCACAGGCACTGTCATCCTGGGCACACCACTGAAGGCAGACAATTCTATTTCATGAAAAAAACCCTAAAAGTCAAATGAATCACTGCAATAGCAGAGACTCCCTCAACATTTTTTGGTCAAATGAGACCCAGCAGTTACAAAGTTTTGCCCAGCAGCCTGTGCTTTACCTAAACCAAAGCAGCAGAAGAGCCAACAGTTTAGGCTCCCAGTTGATCTCAGTGGTGGGGTGTGACAGGCTCCGTGTCTGAGTTAACTGGGAACCCATAGGGATGGGCTTTCCTCACCTCAAATCCCTGCCTCGTGGATGCAGGCACAGTGAGAGCTGTCTCACTGTCATTTAGGTGACAACTGCTGGCCATACCAGACCTCCCCTGCAGTGGTGGAGGTTTCCCAGCCCTGGGACTACATGCTTGACACAACAGCATCTCCCTTATCCTACAGCTCTTCTAACAAGTGTGAAACCAACTCTGCTTGAAACATGCTTTGGGGAGAAAGTAATGTAGAGGCTGGCAGGTCCTTTGGATTATGGCAGCTTGCAGGAGGTAAAAACTTAATTAAACAATAAAACACCAGGACTATGAGTGAATCCATTTTCTTAACACCTCTTCAAGGAATAAAGCACTTATTAGCCTAAATGTTTGCACTGAGTGCAAAATTAGTCTTTGCTTTTTTTAAAAGGTGACTTATGAATTGAAAATTGAAATAAACTTTCGTTTTAAAAGAGGATCATTTCATGTAAAAAGTCTGTATGCAAAAAGGTTGATTTTAACTAATTTTTTTCCTTTCTGTTTGTAATTTCAAAAACTAGTAACAGATCAGAACTGGACATCCAAGTTTCCTCAGTGATCCAATGGCTCTTGGATTTCCTTTTTGCCAAAGATGTGAGTCAAAATGCAGCATTTAGACCTAAGGCAATAAGAAAAGGTCATTAGTACCTTTTAATTTTTGTTTTTGTGATGAAACCCAGGTATTGTTATTCATATTCCCTTTCAGAGATTGCCTGGGTTATTTTAAGCAAGAAGCAAGAGAAATGTCATCTTATGTTTATGGTACAGCAGTCAAGAAGGTAGAGGTTGGCTATCTACCCACAACCTTCCAGGCTCAGCTGAATACATCATCAAACAGAAGACAGTTTCTGGCACACAGAACTGGAATATCCTGGACCATGCTGTTTCTGGCCAGGCCTGTGTACGTAGCTTATTTATTTATGACATTTTTAATAGATGGAACATCAATATTTGATGATGTCCTATGAATGATTAAAAGTCAAGAAAACCAAGAACATGAAATACAAACATCTACTTTTAAGCGATGATGGGGTTGTGATATTCATAAATAAATAATCTGGTGGCCAGTTCCTGCTTTCTGGGACTGAGTTAAATGAACAGGCACTTCAGTGGATTTACAGCATGTTTACAGCCATGTGTGTGGGAGCAGAATCTGACCAAGGGATTTCAAAGTTGAGTCTAATGAAGTTATCCCAGAGCAGTGTGTGAATTTTTAGCTCCTTATAAAATGTATTATTTAAATAAATATACATAAAATCTTTGGTTAGAAAGGGACAAGCAAATTAAATTTAGATAGATGTAGCTCTACTTTTGCTTTTTGGCTTCTTTATGATAAACAACAAAGGCCTAGTTTTACCTCAAAGCAATTTGCTCTAAAAAAAAACCAAACAAAGAAAGCTTTTAAAACATGTGAAACAATATACCTGAAAATCATTTTCTGAACTGAAGGGTTTTTCACATTTGATGCTCTCATAATTTAATTGACAGATAATATTCATTAGACTTGCTGTTGTTGTTTAGGTGTTATACAAAAATTGTTAGCCAGTAGGAAACACTGTTTTTCTTTACAGTAGTGAACTGAGATAAATGCCACAATAGGTAAGTGTCATTCTTGTATATAAGACTTTATTACCTAGAATGACAGAAGACAAAATATGGGGTAACTCTAACAGCAGAGTTTCACAGATGTGGTCTGATTCAAAGAGAAATAAAATAATTAAGTAAGTCTGGTAGAGCAATGACTGAATATACTTCTCACAGATCCTCTGACAACAAGAAAATTCTTTTGTTCCCTCACAGTTTGAAGAGTATGAAACTCTGCAAATCCCACCTTATTTTCTTTGTGGATAATAGGAAACCAAGGAGGTAAAAGTGTGAGAACACAGAGACAGGAGACAGAGAACTAGGTTTTAGGGCCCTTGAAGTTAAAACTTCTAGGATATTTATGTCAAAAACCACCAAACTACAGTGACAACAACATAGACTGCTGCCACCTGTAATGGAAGGTACCATGAGCCAAAATTTAGATTTTGCCTGATGCGTTTTGAATTAGCACAGTCATATTAACAAACCGAGTATGTACTTTCTGAACCACAAATTAACTTTTTCCAAATATGTTTGTGTGTGCTTGTGTATGTTTGTAGCTTAGGAAACAAAAGCAGTGTATCAGCACAAGAAGGTACCTGCATATGTGCAGGCAGTGAGTCTAACAAGTGTCACTTCTCTGTTTCTCAGCACTAAGCAGATGTCATCTGTTTCTTGCCTTGCTGTGCTTTATTACTTCTTTGTGAATATATTTCTGAACACTACCTTGGACATCTCTGACTTTTCCAGACATTGTAAGTTCTTCATTAACTGTGTTTTTCTGCAGGGAATTTACCTGATTCCCTCATATTTTCTGTGCATACGTGCCAGTAGGACATTGTAGTTGTGCTGGTTTTAGCAATATGATAGTTATATGTGCAGATCTCAAACACTTCTATAAGGCTGTATGGATTACTATTTCCCAGCAGATAATACAGGGATGTGGATAAGCTAAGAGAAATGATCAAGAACTGACAATGAATTAATGGGGCAACCCATCACTGCCAAAGTCTTTCCAACAGATCTGTGAGCATCAGTATCAGGACAAAGTGCAAACTGTTTTCTGCCTTCATAACTGAAATATCAGTCCTTAAATGAAAGGACATGGAACTTGCTTGTCTAGCAGCATCTCTTTCATCCTATCTAGAGCTTGTACATTCCCAAGAGATAGACAGCTACAGTACCATTATTCATGTGCAGTATCACCCTCAGAGAGGGATGGGGACTTCACATGACAGGCCCAGCATGTAACCTGACATGAAGATGTCCCTTGACACACAGATTTCTATTAAAGACATGAATCCACTGAAGAATCCTGCTGGCAATATTGCAGGAATGACAGCAATTAATCAGAATCCATCTGACACAGGGCTATTTTAAAGAAATGCAACTTTCATCACAAGCTGCAGCCTGTCACAGGTTTGCACAGTAGTCTCCTGTCTGGTTCCTCTCTGTGGTGGTTGCAAATTACCGCTACCCCTTCCCTCCATTTTAATTAAATGTTGTTAACCTGACATAATTAACTCCTCTTAATTTTGTTTTTTTGTTTTCTTTTTTTAAAACAGTCATTAAAGAAACAGAACTCAAGTGCTGTTCAGTATTTGCCAGATTCGCTGGTGGTTAAATGCAATAATGCTTGTCATTAGACGTCTCAGGGTTGACCTGATTAATTAATTTATCTCCTTTGGAAAATTTCCCTCCATGCTGACAAAAGATCAAATCACAGCAGAAAGGTTCTCTGCTCGCCAGGCACAAGTGTGTTGCCAGTGTGTCAAAAGCAGCTGGTGGTGGTTCCATCTAAGCCACTGCAGTGGCTGGATCAGTGGCCTGTTCTGGGGGTACTGCCTCCCTGGAATTGCTGAGCTGCTGTGAATTTCACAGCTTCACTGACAGCAAAGTTGGGGAAGTTAAAGGTCTGCAGCATCAGATTTTTCCTCTCTTTGTTCACCCTCTCTCTTTCCCAGGGCACGTCCAGAGGGGTAGGTTTTGCTCACGCTTTTGCTGAACCTGATGTCTCTACTAAAAGACCTTTTACTTTGGAGGGGAACATTTCCTCCTGCTAATGTTCAGAACAGATACAGCCTATTCTTTACAAGCAAAACTGATTTTGTCTGATAAATTCGGTGCAGTATTTTGGGACAGACCCTAAGGCGAGAAGGAAGAGATGATCCATGCCGAGTGCTCTCCAGACTCTGACCCTGACCAGAAACCTGGAGAAGGGCAAAAGAGCAAGTACACAAAGTGGTTTCCCAAAATAATCTCCAGTCTCCAAACAATTGGAAGGTTGGAGCCTTTTTGAGCCAGACACAGTCTATATGTATTTAATAACAATCAGTGTACATATTTTTCATTAATTTGCCCAGCACAGCATGGAGCTGTGCAGTCCTTTGTCTTCTATCACGTCCTTCAACCAGGAATGGGGGAACACTTCCCAAATCCTCATTGCTCTTTAGGACACTGGGCAGACAGGAGGGCTGTCAGCAATGTTTTCACTCTTTTTTCTACACTGTGAAACTGAGACTTTAATGCCTCAAATCTAAATATTACCCTATTTTGGTATGCTGAATTTCAAGCATATATTTTGGAAAGTAGGTTAGGAAATGAAATTCAAGTGAAAGGGGAGAGAGGGGCTGAACCTGTTCCAGAAAGTCATACAAGGAATTTAAACATTTAACCATCGGGCAGTGTGGCAAGTTTGATATTGCCTCAAGGAAGAGCCTCTCCTTCTAACAGGAGCTATATGGATTGGTCCCTGTTCCAGGCTTTCACAAGCTCTTGCTTTCACAGAAACTTGAGTGGTCAGCCCAAGCAGTATCCTACCTGCAGCCATGGCCTACAGCAGCTGTTGTGAGCTGTCTCATTTAATTTCCATGAGGAAAATCAGTCACAGCATCCAGCTAGACTGACAAGCTGTTTAGGAACCTTGGCTTATGCTCGGCTCTGTGAAACCACTCCCAGGCTCGTCTTTAGGATGCTCATGAAATAGGACCTGTGAATGAGGTACTTTTCTAAGGCAAACTTCTCCCTTTAATTTCAATCTCATTTTCCTAAAGTGTCTCTGATGCTGCCTGGCATCCTGCCAAACACTCATTCATTTGCCTGTTTGTCACACATCACTGGGATTAATGTTGATTTTGTTTGGTTCAATTTTTTTAAAGAGATTAATTACAGGCTGATTCCAAGGTTGGGTGCATACAGTCACTTGTCCAGAAGGAAACAAATTTATGTATCTATATCCTTAAAAATCTGTGTTGTTTTTTATTCCTCCTCCTTTACTTCCAGATTTTTTACTCTGTGGATTTGTGTAAATCAGTCTCCAGGGCCAGGAATACCATCATTGGCTGCCTTGATTTGATCAATCTATTTTAGAGCTCAGAACACCATCCCTGTAAAGCAAAATTTTCTGCAGTAAGTTAATAGGAAAATGGAAATCACTAATAATAAGAGAGAGGAGGTTTTTATTTTTGAAACAACCCTTTGCCTGCATAAAAGACCCTGGGCTGAATTATTCTTCCTGCCTGGTTAGTAAATCCAGCTTGATTGCATTTACCGAGGTTGTAACCGAAGATAGGATTTAACCAGGCAAACCTACCTTGCATTTTCATATCTCCTGCTGTCAGTGATGCTCTATACTTACAGCTCCTACATCCCTCTGAGAGTGCAGAAGGCTATGTAAATGTTCATTATTGTTATTACCCACTTTACATTCCTGTACCACATGCCTTTTACAGCATATGGTCCCCCATTCAGCAAGTTACATAAGCATACGCTTAGCATTAGGCTTCCTAAGTGCTTCTTCTAAGTAGAGATAGCTGCTAAAGCAGGCTGATACTTTTACCTAAAATGTTTGCTTTAGTGCAGACAGAGGTAAGACCTTCCCTATTCAGCTGTTTTAATGTTTTAGGTTGAAATTTGAGGCTAGGAATCTACCTCAAACTGATTTTTTGAGGGAGTATTTGATGAAAACAAGATTGTGAAAAAATGCCTCCACCTTCACAGACACATGCACTTACAGACAATTGTTCATTCTGTTAATTTAAAAAATAAAATACAGAAATTCTGGCAACCATTTAAGTAGGAAATTTTGGTGACCCTAATTTCTGGAACAGCCACTTGGATTCTTGCACATTTACCCTACTTCCTGCCCAGAGGATCTGGGGATTGCCTTGGGATAGATGGAGGATGATTTTTTTCTTTTTTTTTAATGGCTAAGCCAGTCATCCTCTTGGAATGCTTTCTTGATGAATAGAAAGCCTCAGAGCTCAGCCCAGGGCTTCAGATGCAAATTCCAGGTAGGCAGGCTGCCTCCAGCTCTGAATACATGAGCACTCAAAATCAGTAGCCTCATTTATTTTAAAAATGAAATTGTGAACAATTTCCCCATGCTTCAATTTCTTTTTGATAAACTCGAGGTTACAATGTGTCTTACTCCAGAAATGTGACATGGAAAGAAGCGCTTTATAATTTTAACTGTCTCCAATACTAAATAAGAAGAAAACCCCTACCTTCAGGTTGGTCTGAAAGGAGAAAAATGACACATCTTTGTGCAACCTTCAATCACTGATTCCTGATTTACAGCCAGGCACTCCAACTTTTCATACAGGGTTTACACACACACACACACACACACACAAGAAACACACAGGCAAAATCTGCCTGAGGAAATACACAACCTCCTTCATCAGGAAGCAAGAAAAATCAAAATGTCCAATTAAGGGAAGAGTCATTTTTCTCTTTATCTCCATCTTTTATCTGCTTAAATTTTAATCATTTCAGGTGCTAGCTGTAACAAAAGTCTGCTTTCACCAAAGGTGTATGATTTTTGTTTTGACACACATCACTGTCCCAGGGAGACAGTAGATGATGAATTTCTTGGCAGCAAGTTTATTAACTGAAGGCTGTGTATTATCAGCCTTCCACCAGCTCCTCTCTGCTCTGTGTCACTGGGCTCCAGGTACCAAAATTGTTCCCTTTCCCTGTGCTTTTTAAAAACCTCTCAAATTCAAATCCATTCAGTGATCACATGCAGTTTGCATGTGATTGAGTGGGTCAGGCTTTCAGCAGACTGAAAAAATCGTGGGTCACATCGTCTGAGAACTTAACAAATAAGAATAACAAGGAAAGTCAGTGGCAAACAGTATTAATAATTCACCTGTCCGTCACTGCAGCTCACAATTGGAGGAAGATCCTTTCTCCTCTTGATAGATAGGCAGGAGGAAAAGCCCTGTCTCAAATGATTAAAGGAGGCAGTATATAACAAGCTTTCCCCATGCTGAGAGCGCCAAGAAAGAGGCTGGTCAATGATATTTAAACACACATTATCCTTCCATCTTCCTGTCATTTTGTTCTGCAAGCTGTTCAGATTTGTCTTTGCCAGTAAGGCGGCTGTGAAAAGCAGCTGAGCAAACAAAGAGAAAAATCAGTCTGAGAATAGGATTTAGATTTCATAATGTGTTCCTGGATTTTTTCCCCCCCTATTTCCCTTCTTTTTCCCTCTCTTCTCTTTCTGACCTTACATCCCATTAACTTTTAAATACACCAACACCCAAGCAGAAGAGAAGCAATACAGCCAAGTGGAGAAAATACTGCTGTGTGAGAAGACACAGAGACTTTTAACATGAGGAGGAAAACATAGCCCCAAACTTTTTAAATTTCCTCTCAAGAGAGTGTCTGAAGCAGCAGTGGGATTTTTTAATGCCTCTCTGTGTGCCCTCTCTGCTTTACCCCTTCCCCAGCAGGACCAGCCTATTGAGCCCTTCTGGGCTTAGGCACAGAAAACCCTTGGCCCCTGCTATTGCCCAGTACTCTGGGACCACTGACTCCAGCTGTCTAGTGATACAACACCTCTCAGATGTAAAGCTGAGGTTCCCTTACGTTCTCATTTAGATGTTGCTTCCTTCTCTGCAGAAAGGACACTCAGACTCGTGGCTACTGCAGTGGTGCCCGACCCCTGTCCCTGGAGGGACCTGTCCCAGCCCTGCTCCCACCAGACCTGCAGAAGGATTATCAGAGGAGTTTTGTCTCTAAGAGATGGGGCAGGGATGAGTCTGGGGCAGAAGCCTTAGCTAAACAGGACACACTTCAGGATTTATATCAGCCTGGAATAATGCCTAGATTTTATTTGCAATGTGAGTAATCACAGAGGTACTTAAAAACAACATGTAATATATTAGAAATGGCTAAACTTATTCTCCTTCCACTTGGACATAAACTGAGATCCACAGAAGGAAAAGGGGGTATTTATTGAGCCTTTCTCTATAATAGATTTCCTTGGCTATGGAAGAAAGGGTAGAGTTGACCCACCAGATAGACCTGGGTGGAAAAGCAGTCCTGGTTATTAATGTAAAAGATCTGCACAACTCAGCACAGCGCTCATGAAGTTTGAATAACTTCTTAATTTCTAACCTTTATTATTCTTGAACAGCCACTTCAGGTCCTTAAAAGGCCAAGGCTCTGCCTGTCCCCAGAATTCACTGATGCAGGCAGGAGAAATCAAAGTTGGCGAAGAATTTAGTAATCTTTGTAGATTTTTTTATATTCTGACCCTTTGTACATTTCAAAAGTGTTAACCCATAATATTTAGGGGCTTACAGTATCTTTTAATATGCTTTAAAGCTCAGGCATATGTGAATTAAGTCATATTTATTTCACCACTAAGAGAGAGAGATGTAATTTTGTTTGCAGATGAAAAGGCCCCTGAAAGAACAGAAATGATAATGGAATTTTTGAACCCCAAAAATGTCATGCTATTGAAAAGCAACTGCATGCATATAAATCTATCTTTAATCAAAAAGATGCTTATGACTCCCTTGATTTTCAGAGAGGCATGTATTAGAAACTTCTCTAAGGTGAAATGAAATGAATGAGGCAAAGTCAGAGCTTCCTTCTAAGGTTTCTTTCAGGACCCCTTATTCTGTATGTTTGTATGGAGGCTCTTGACATTTGTAACAGCTGCTAACCATATCAGCTGCAGTTTAGAATAGATTAGTGATAAGATACCTTCGTAACAGCAACCAGCAGACCAAATTAGATCTGTGAGAATAAAATGATCTTTCGATTTCACAGTCACAGTGAATGCATTGATTTGGAGAAAATCAATTCTTTTGGAAGCAGATTCAAAATTCTGGACTTCAAGAAGTTGCTTAGTTTAATGTGACTGTTCTGATCAGAAGAAAGGAAAATTCGTTTGCCTGCCCTCAAAATAAATCTGAGAAAAGAAGAAAAAATTTACCTGCGTGTATTGGATTATCAGCAAAATGAGATTTCTACCACATCAAGTCAGGTTAAAGTCTATTTTAGTTTATTAATAGCCAGGTTTAATTCTCTTTAAAATTAGTGATTAGGGGGTGTCTTATTAGTTGAGCTTTGTGTTCAAAGTACACTGTAGCCATTAAGCTGTCTCTTTATTTTATATTTCAAAGATTTAAATAAGATACACAAACACTATCTATGTTATTTACTTTAATGGAGTAGCTTAATTGCTCCCCAAGCTTTTCTGTACACATTATAAATAATTGCAAGACACAAATAGAGAGTACAAGGAGTAGGCACGTAGATGACACCATAACCTTCTGGTGACTCACACTGTCACTTCCCTGCATTGAGCACTTAACAGCACATATCAAATGCACAGTGCCTCAGACATAAAAATGTTTAAGTCCAGGGCAACAGACAGATTTATTTTCAAAAGGAAGAAAAAGATAATCTCCCCAGTCATGCAACTGAGACTGGAAAGTTGTAAAATGGAACACCTATTAGTCACGGTTTTATTGTTGTTACTCCCAACCCATGGATCTGGCAAGAAAGGCATGGCACGTAATCGTTCCTGGATGCATCCGAGAAGATGATACAGACCACAGCTAGGTGTATCTGTGTGGTGGTGGGAGATGCTTCTCATCACTCCCTGCCGGGTGGAAATAAGTCTCTCCTGCTGGAGCTGAGGAGAGCATGCACATTGGAGGCTTTCAAGAGGAATTTGTAGGGAGTGAACCTTTGCTGCAGCGGTAGATAGAGGGTGGAGGGGTTCACATGGTGCTGCTCGTTTTGGAGCCCTTGTGCCCCAGAGGTCATGCAGGAACGTCACTCGGTTGCCTGGCAAGCAGATGCCCCTGTGAGGTCAGGCTTTTCATGCATTTGATGTTAATATCTTTGGCCCGTACCTCTCATGAGTTCCCTCAGGCCTCCCTTTGCTTTGTTCCTCTAAGGAAATGGCACACACAGATCCATGGTGAGTCTGAAACTGATGATAAATGTTGGATTTTCATAAATGTTGGGCTTGATCTCATGGAACAAGCTCAATTACTCAAGGGAAAGTTAAGACATTTTTCCTGCACAGTCTGAGTAGAGCTACTTAGAAGAGGAGAAAAAATATCCACAAACAAAACCATTTTCCTTAAAGGAATTTTCTCCTGTTGCAAAATCAGCTAGATTTTTCTTGAACTGTACTTGGACAAGTATATGTGTGTATGTTTGTGTGTGTGTAGGGGAGGAAAGTCTAACAATCTCAAGGCATCCTGCTTCAGCAGTTTTGACATTGAATAATTTGATTGCTCTATCAAGAAAACATTCTGCTGAATTTAATTTTCATCATAACATTTTACTCTGTATGATTAAAAAGGAGAAGGGAGGATAGAGGCAGGTCAGTGAAGCTTGTTTGGATATATAATGTGGAGTTTCTGATGGAGTATTTTTCAATTTTATTTCATAAAAGATTTTTTTTTAAATTCATTTTTATCCACTAAGGATAGGAAAGCAGCAAATATGGAAATCTCAACATTGTCACACAACAGTGAGCTCACATGAGAGCTGCAGAGCACCATGATTTTTAAAAATTTTTCTCTAGCTAAAATTTGTCAACCTGATTGACCCTGAGCCTTGGTGAGACTCTGGGTGGATCTAGTTCCCTGGCTCTGCTCTGTTTGCAGGAATCAGGTCTTTTCAGTCCTTGCAGCTGGCTGAAGGAGCTGTTCAGGAAGCCTCTGGGCCAAGAGAAAGATGTCTTTTAAATCAGGGAGTTTTAAGTCAGATCCTATTATCAAATATTACTGGGATGAGAGTCAGAAAATGTAGATAGGCAGATGAAAAGACAGATCACTAGAATTACTTCAGTATCTTTGAAATAACTAAAACAAAGGGATACAGAACACAAATTACAAAAGGAAAGAATAAAATTTGCATCTGCTCTGAGAGATAATGTGTTCAATCATGTGGCTGCTCTTTAGCCATGTTATTTTCACATTGAGCAGATAATGTAAAGCTCTTGTGTACCTAATCGAAGCTTTGTCACTTAAAATAACAAAGACTTGATAGAATTACAGTCATGGTAGAAGACTAAGTATCTGCAAGGCCAGGTGGAAAACTGTGACCTACTAAACCTTCATTAATTTACTTTACTATCATTTGTTAACATTTATTCATGCACACACACACAATTTTAAAAAAGTAATAAAAGTCACAGTGAGACTGAATTTGTTTGATTTTAATATGCAACACTTTAGTACCTCCTCCACTCCTCTGATTTGCCACCAGCTCATCCTCCTCAGGATGGAAAAGTGCATTTCCAAGCAGCAGGACCTGCCTTTGATCAATGGAGTTTGTGTCACTTGACTGTATAGAAAAGCCAGCAATTCACAGAAATTCTAGTGCTTCTCTGCTGAATTGAGTAAAAGTGCCATCTGCCTGCCTAAACACAGTATGTTTTTATGTTTCTTGTGTTCACCTGGTAAAAGCAGATTAACATTCTTCCAAGTGGAAAAATGTAACTGGTTGACCTTGGAATCTCTACAGATTTAGATCAAAACCACTGGTAGGTTGCAGTTGGCTTTCCAAGAAAAAGTCTCCCAGGAAGTGTCAGAGAAAAATATCTTTACAAAGGTCTTTATGAAATACATGCAGAATATTTATAACACACTGTGACAACAAGCCTTGTAGGATTAATTTTTCATGTTGCAAAGACACTCTGTGGTCAATTTCAAACCACAGGGAAGTGATACCCATTCTTCAGAGGAGAAAGACATTTCTCATTCATAGATGGTGCTAAGATGGAGGATCTTGTTGGGACAGAATTTAGATGGTGCTAAGGGCCTCAATTAAATAAAAATATAAAAGAAAAAAGAAGTCCTAACATTTGAGAACAACACTCCCCTGACCCCCATCTTCCAAAACCCCAAAGACAACAACTTTACAAATCCTTCATCTGATATTGGCATGGGTGATTCATGCATGAATTTGTTTTAGGAAGCACGTAGATGTTGTAGGTGTTGTGATTCTCTGCTGTCAATAGAAGAATAACTTGCTACCCAGCAAGACCATCGTACTTCACTAATGCCTATGCAAATACTGCGGATCAGCATTCCCATGATAGATTTATATTTCTTCTAAAACTGGGACCTTGATTGCTATTGAAATCTTGACTTCCTAATCATTCACTGCCATTGCACTGAATTTCATGTATTTTAAAACGATCAGTTATCCCTCTGTCTCTCTCTTTTACTGATTTTGTCCTTAAGATTTAAAAGGTACGTTCTTTTCTGAACGACTCCAAGATTGACACCCAGCACCCCTGTCCAGTGCATAACATATATCATAATGAAAGTGTACAAAGCCATCACCTCACACAGAGGAAAAGAATATGTTACGATGGGACAGAATCATTTCTCCCTTTGGCTCACTGCTCGCACCTTTTCCCTCGAGTCATGAGAAGCTGCACTTTATGAGCCTACGAGGTCAGCAATAGGGAAGTTCTTGAGCATTTCCCAGTAATAGAGATATAAAGAAGGAATAATCTTTAACTTACAGTAATAGGGTACTTTTTTTAAAGCCGGGATGTTATAACCATATAATTTAGATAATAATGGGGCACTTACATAAGAACAGAGCTTGCATGGTATAGATCATCTTGGAAAATTCCCTCTCTCCCCTCAAACTAACAGGTCATATTGGATGTCATTAATTCAGCAATTCTGCTAAGCAGCTCTAGGGCACTCTTGAACTTCAACCCAGAACACAAGGGAGCAGAGGCAGGCTGCCAGCTAGTAATTCACTGAAAAGAAGAAAGAAGCAAAAAAGAAAAAGAAAAAAAAGGAAAGGAGGAAAAGAAAAAAATGGCCTCAGTTAGACAAGGATTTTCATCTAACTGAAGATGATTTGCCCACATATGTTAAGAGTTATGGACATTAAGGAGAGAGAAGTGCTTTTACAAATAAACTGTGCTGGAGAAATGCCTGTGGATTCCTCACCAACCAAATTTGTTTTGCTTGCAAACAAGCTTGCAGCCAAGTCTAAGGCAGAGGGTTGTGCTTTCTGGTGTGGACTTCCATCCTCTTGCAAAAATGGGATTTAACATCAGCAAGCAAAATGCTAACATTCATGCTCAAGCTTGACATCTTCAGCCAAGAATCGTCAGAGACCAAGTCTGTTCTCCATCGCCCCAAGAGGAATCCCAGAAACCCTTGAAATGTTGGATTCAGTGAGCTCTGGAAACTGATGGTTGCCAAGTTATTCTCAAAGAGCCTGCTCAGGAGGACAGTTTGGTTTTCAAAAGCCCTAACAATGACATAGTTTTGTGGCTTTGAAGAAGCTGTGTGAAAAAGAGCTATCCGAGTGCTGAACTGAGGAGAGCAAGAACACTCCTTCCCTGAGACAACTGTTTTTCACTCATGGTTGTGCTGAATTCAACAGTGCAGTGAATATAGGTGGATGTGCAAAGTAGGAAAAGGAGAAAATAAAGAATATATGCCAGTTACTTGGTAACTTAGCTTTCTTGGTAAAGAATAAGTGTGGTAAGGGAATAATAATTGGGAAAAAAAAAAGTGTCTACCACTTAGTGGTGATAGGTGGTAGCAAAATCCAACATAGGAGGTAACAAAGAACATTTTTACACTTCTACAACTGCTCTGTAAGGAGAATTTTTAAAGGGGGCTAGAGGTTCATTTCTGACCTGGTGTTAAGCTTCACCATAATTCTTCCACCTCATTAGTCTGTGCACAGGTTTAATCTATCCTGACAGCAGCTTTACAGGGGGAAAGATTTAAGCTACTGGAACAACAGATCACCTCAAAAAAGACTTTTCCAAGTTCCTAAAGCCAAAGCAGTCTCAAAACTAATATATGCCAGTTATGCTAATAGTTTTCCCAGTGTTTTATTTAATCAGCATGGATTGTTCAAACAGGCCTGGATTTATAGTGAAGCCACTAAAATACAATTTACTTACAAAATAAATAAATAGAGGGATTAAACTCTCTGTGGAGAAGTAAAACTGTTAATTACCATCCCTGTTAGCAAAGAGTAGCCACCTGTACACTTAACAGAAGGTGGTCTCTAGCTGCAGCAAGTCTGTCTTCTAAGTGCATCCTGGATTTACAGAATAACATTGATTGGGAAAAACAAAACAAAAACAAATGCAGTCAGTGGGAACTCTAGTAACACCTGAAATCTGACATTACATAATCTACTTTCCTTCTCAATACAGAAGAGTTTTACCCCATATTTATTTTAAGTGCATTCTGTTGTGTCCCAGCTGTGGATTATCTTTTGCAAATGGATCTTGTGGATTGCAATATTTGAGCCATGGAAAGGGAAATTCTACATCTATGATCATTCCCTAGATCTTTACGGAATCAGAGTCCAAGACAAATGTGTGTTAAAGTGTACAGAAGAGGCAGAACAAAACACAAACACAAAAATGTGAACCTTTTGAAAATGAAATGGGAATGAGACTGACAGAAGCAATAACACCAGCCCACCCACATTATTTGTTTTTACCATCACTAAATCTTCTTGCTCATTTTGAAATTAAAGTCGCTATACTTCCCGTGATAAAGAATGCCGGATCAAGTATCTCTCCCCAGAACAGTGCAGCTCAAAAATTATGCCAGATTGCATTGAGGCTCTTTAAAAACTCTTACAGCAGAGAAAAATGAAGTATCTCTGAATTATCTTTGCCATTTGAATCCATCACACTGACAAAATTCATCTACTGCTTTCTTCAGAGAATATAACTCCCACAGTCCTACAGGCCACTGATGACAAATGTCACTAACTAAATTTCCCTCACCTGTCAATTCCATTCGTCCTGTATTAATATAGTCCTTCTGCAGTGACCACTGTGGTCCACAGATGGGATTTGACTTCGGATGGGCATATCAAAATTATGTGTGTGCTGATTGCCATTGCAATGTAACCTCCAACACTTTTTCCCACAAGTCAACCTCAGAGTTGAATATGTTCCTGTGTGAAAGAAAAAAAATGGAGAGGCTCTCAGGAAGATAGAAAAACTAAGAAAGGTGATCTTGCAGACCAGCATATCCATCTCCAGACTCTGACAGTGCCTTCCTACTGCATAAATTCAGCATGGATTTCATGAATACCAAGGCTGCATTTTCTCAATATGTATAACCTCTTTCAAGGTGAGCAACATCAAGCTGGTGCACTCACTCCTTTCCTCCTCAGCCTCATGTGTACTGTCATCATCTTGGTCAAGGCATGGGTAAAGCTCCAATACTAAATCCTACAAGTTATCCTGTGGATTCCCCACAAAGAACAAAGAGACCTGAAAGCAGCCCACAACCTGCACTATCCATCCATTCTCTTCTAGGCAACATTTTAATACAGCTCAGGCTGTGTTTTGATTTGAAAAAGCAAAAACAAAAACAGCTACAAGCCTCCCAAAGTATTCCACAAAAGGTTAGAAAAAAAAAGTACTGAGTGCTGCCACAGGGCACAGGTGTGCTCTGCATGTGAGGTATTCCTCTGGAAGTACTTCATTTACAGATGAATTGCCAATAGATTCCACTCAAGATTGTATGTTCCCATAATAAGATCCGGTAGGACAAATACAAAGGGTACAAATGGGATGTGGTTTCCTCTATTCAGCTTTTTGCCTAAAACCTCTCAAGGCAATCCACAAACATGAACACCTACACCCTTCCTTTGGAGTAAGGCTGACCACGCCTTGCTGGCAGAGCTTTGGGGCCATACAGGGATCACAGCTCTTTTCTGTCATCACACATCCTCATGCTCTGTTTCATAAAACATGGGCAGACCAAAATAAGTAAAAGAGGAATAATCCAATACCATCCAGAATCAGGAGTCACAAAATCAGTTCTTCCTAAGCAGAAGTAATGAATGACAGGCTGAGAGACAGTAATAAGAATAGTAAGCTCATGGATAAAATGAGATTATGCTAATTCAAATCAATTTTAGTACAGGAGACTTCAGAGATATCCTGAAAAATTGTCAGGTTAAATACAGACATACCACTGCAATCTCTTCTGTTTAATTTATATTTTTTCTCCTCTGTGTTAGTGAAATCTGTGCAATGTAGTTTCCTACTTTGTTATTTGCAAAAGTTTTTGCATTATACAACTGAGCCAAATTGGCCTGAAGTGGCCACAATGTAATCAGCTCCTTTTATTACCTGTGTGAAACTGAGTTTTGTGTTTTCTGTTCTGGGTTGGTTTTTTTTTTCCCCAAAGCTGTAGTTTTTTGAGTTATGTGGTTAAATATATCAGTCTTGCCCTCTTTAAAAAAATAATCCACTGAATTGTTCTGAGGTTGCTTGACCTGTAGGAAAACTTAAAAAGAAACAGTGTCAGCAGAAGGCTGATCCACTTTGTACCAGGCAGAGACAAATTAAAAGAGACTTTGGATCCATTGTTCCATTTTAAAACTCATGATCTTTAAGCCCCTATATGATAGAGGCTCCTCCATCATCTGGAAGGTGTGTGATTTGCAATACCAAAGTGTTACAGCTGCAGTCCCAGAACTCATCCATATCCCTGCCCCTTTTAGGAGGCTCGTGACCTGCAGGTTGCCAGTAACAAATGCAATGTGCATTGGGGAGCAGGTAATGGATGGATCTATGCCTGTGGAAGGGAACTCCTCATTGTCCTGCTGTTCAGTCTCTGCACATCAATCTGCCTTTTTGCAACCTACTCATGTGAGTAAGGTTAAATACACGCTATGAAAGGTGACAAATATCCTGGGATCATCCTAGTGCTATCAAACAGAGACCCAGCCAAATCAATTAAGTGCAACTGCTGTTAGGATTTTCTAAGCTGATTGTTTCCAAGCCATATTCTCTCTGTCTTTTGTCACAGCTGTTGTATACAAACCGTTCTACCAGATCTGGTGTTTTAGTTTTCAAATTACTTATTGATTCATATACAGGGAAGGGGATACAAGGGACAGATGATTTAAATCTAAAAATATCTCTTCCACTCATAAAAAGACCCTGATTCTTTTTTACTGGATAACAGAGGGGAATAAATGGTATGCTGTGATGTTCCTTTGACTGAGGCTTGAGAAAATTATTGCAGTGAACCTCTACTTCAGAATGTCAGAACTCAAGGTATTTCAGCTAAATCAGGGACTTAGTTCTCAGAAAACGCCTCTTATCTTTCTTCCAAGGCTCTTAAGAACACTAAAAACATGCAGGTCAAAGAAAGCTCTTCTTGGTTTTGAAATTTTTGTGTTTGTCATAAGAGCTGTGCTGTGCTATTTTTTTCCCCACCAGGAAATGCATTGCTTTCAGTGAGAACTGTAAATTTGCAGCTTTGCTCCAAAACTATATATCAAATCAGCAAATTTAGAGATGCAGTTAACTGCAATATACAAGAGCAAAAAACCAGCAGCACTGCCAACAAAAAGACTTTTAAGGAGAAACCAGTACAGACATTCTTTAGCCATAGGAAACCAGCCCTACATCCAGCACAGCCATATCCCTTAGGGTTTACCATTAGTCTTTGGTCAAAGAGATTCAAATCCTGGACACACATTACAAGAAGGACTGTTGTTTCATTTATTTATTCATTCTTATTTGTCAGCAAAAATATTTAAAAATTCCCAAACTGTCCCATAAACATTTGTCATACCCTGGTAACACCCTTCAAGCCAATTTTCACATCCAGTTTTATCAGAATAACACTTACAGATCTATAGCCCTGCCTTACACAGGTAGCGTAGCCAATACATAATAAAAGCTTGTTGTGGTGGAAGTTGCTGAATGCAACAACTGTTTTTTAACCAGTAGTAAGAGCCCTTTACCTCTATGCAAATAAATAACATATGGAGAATCAAAGTTCCTATTATCTAATTAAATAATTAAGTAAGCTCTGCTTTTCACGCTCAAAGACTGTGTTCAGTAGAAAAATCCACAGGCAAAGAGGAAATCATTGCTCAAAGCATGAACGGCTGATTATGGGAGGGACAAAAATATGCAGTTCAGGTAACTTCTTGGAGGTAGCAACAGGTTGGATGACAGAGAAAGAGCTGTGAGGAAGAACATTACAGAAAGAAGGAAGGATGCTTCATCTGGCACAGAGCTCGTGAGTCACCCAGGTGGGGATCTCTGCTCAAAGAAATTTGCCTACCACTGTTGCTTTCCACACATACTGCACTCAGGTCAATTTAAAAAGGGAACATCTAAGGGCTGTTTGACTCAAACCATCAGTGCTTCCACTTCAAGAGAAATAGCCTTGTAAGCCCTAAATATTGGACAACTGTTAACAAAGGGAAATAATCTATTTCTTTAGAAAAATAATTATATAGAAATAAAAAGAAAGATCATTCATCATTCCTGCTATAACCTTATAAAGCGTCCGTGGGTCAGTTCATACAGTAAAAGAGAACATAGTTTTTTAATATGTTTAATTTTTTTTACTATTCCCCAGTATGGAAAAAGCAATCTTGAGGCCAGAACACTCAAAAGGAACACTACGTCTTTCCATTTCTGCCCCCCAACACCCTCAGTAAAGGCACTTGAAATTAATTTCTGGCTAAGTTTTGCTAAATAAAATAGTTACTAAATAATTATCTGCAAGATACATTTTTGGGCTGCTAGTAATTTTAGACTAAATCTATATAATAAAGTCATTGTTAATTATTAGCAATAAATGTGCCCTCTATTTTTATAAGGAAGTACAAGTAAAATGTGAATAAGGTGACTCACGAACATTAATTATAGAATACTTCATTCCATGGGATATGAGCTGGAAGATTAAAGCTGGGACAGGCAATCTCCTGATTTCTTGCCACCCACTTTGAAAACCAGTCTAAGAAGTGAACTTTGAAAGCTGTCTTGAAAACCAGTGAGGAGACAGATCTTCCCTTGTGGAGGTTCTTCAGCTTAGTGACAAGAAGCAGGTCTTTGAGCTCTGATGTTTCTCTGCAACAAAAGGAATTGTGCGACCGAAAACAAAAACAAAAACCCAACCAACCAAACAAAAAAGAACAAAAACCCCCTGGAGGGTCTTATATATTAAAGAAGAGGTTTCCAGCTGATTTCTCCTATGACTACCTGAATTTCTGCTTGTTTCTATTTCCTTTCCTGGGCTCCATGGCTTCACATTCCAGTGGACCAGCAAATCCACTAAACTTCAACGAACTGGAGCAGGACAGGGCAGTGGTGCAGCAAGGGCATGTGCTGAGGGACCAGAGCACATGGACCAGAGCAGAGCCCTCTGTGTCCCTTCCTGCTCACACAACTCCAGCAGCACACAGCCTGCCAGGGCAGCACACTGGAGACACTGCAGAGGGAATGTCTTGTTTTAACGCATCCTGATGTCTGTAGTTTTCAATTCTCTGCTTCCAGAGATAACTTTTACCTTATTCATGAAGAGGAGAAGGAAGGATCATCCTTTCAGGCTTGTTTGGTTGTGGAAAAGTGTGGTTCCATAAGACACAGATCCCATCTGGAGGTACTCCAGGGGCTCAATAGTTTTTGTAAAACCAGGAGGGTTTCTACAGTTCTCACAATACTCTGAGCAGAGCACTAGGGAATGCTCACCATTTTTCAGTGCTCTCATACTTTGCCTCATGTGAAAGAGGACAAAATATGACTGTTATCCTCCTGTCCTAGAAGAAGGTAACAGCCCAGAGTGCAGCAATTCTGCTAAACTACCTTGTCTCTGAAAAATAATCTGCTTCATACTCTAACACGACATGAAAGGGATTTTCCAATTCAGCTATTAGATATTCCTGGCTCTTTGTAACACTGGAAGTTGCTCAGCATAGCAAAAAATCTCAAGCAGCATGGCAAAGGACACCACTGCCACAGCCCTTAAGCAAAACTCAAATCTTGGGAGCCTGTTTAAAGGAGCTAATTTCAAGATGATGTTGATGATGACAAATATAAAATTAAATCTTATCTCCCAAACAGATTACAGTTTATCATTTCAGACTGAGTGGATTGTCAGCAAAGCCTACTCTTGAGGGAAACAAGTGGCAGCACTGAACTCAATATGTACTCCTCTTTCTATAGGAAGTGTCACTTTAACAATCACAGGAAATGGCTGTACTGTTGAGAAGTCACTAATCTCTGTGTTTCATTTGGAGGATTTCCATTGTAATGCCTGTTAAACTCGGATTATCATTGCTGTTAGACTGTCAGAGAGCAAACAACAGGGAAATGAACTTCTGATCAGCATATATTACTTTTTCATCTCCGATTAATATTAATGAATAAGTAACTGCAGAGCTACTGCCATGCAAAATCCTGTGACAGCATTTTTTTAAAGACTAAGTGGGCCCAGGAAACAGCAAAGTTTCTCTTGTTGGACTGTCCTGATACTGGTATGGAAGCGCTGAGGAAGCTAAAAATAGAAACATTAGAAAAAGAAAAAAAAAAAAAAAAACAATGAAAGAGTTATTCAGTATGAAATTTGGGTTGTCTACCTGCTGATCAACACCCACCAGATACCACAGGGGATTCAATTAATTGTATCCAATTAATTAAATTACAGTTCTCCATCACTGACTTCCCCTGGCACTCTGAGCACCAGCACCGAGAGGTGTGGAAGACACCGGGTTACCTGAGAAAGCAACCCTCAGTGTAAGCACGCTCCAAAAATAAGAATGTGTTGTACTGAACAGCATATCCTGACCTCTGGAAGATTCAGACATGCAGCTATTGAAAGCTCCATCTAAGTTCTGAATGTATAATTCCTGCAGCACAAGTACTCCTAAACACATCTTTGATTAGTTGAAAATGCAATTATTTTTATAATAAAGCTTTGCAGACAGCTTGTAAGACCATCAATGACCTTATTTCTTCTCTTTCCTTCCCTATTTTAAAATCAGTTTCTGTTAGAGGAGCAGAAGATTTATTGGAGAAATAAGTGCTTCACTTGCATTTAAACCATGTAAAAGACAGATTGCCTATGGTTTTAGACACTTGCATCAGAGTAATTACAGTGCTATATGAAGTATTGGATTCATTAAGAGGCCCTAAAACAATTTTTATATACTATTAAGTAAAAGGGAGAAGAATAAAGAATGGGAAACTATAAATGTTATTACTTGCTTTCTCTGTCAAGCAAACTCCTCCCAGCTTTTGTCAAGGAAAAGTCCCCTGACCAAGGGTGACATGAGGTGCATAATGAGAGTAAATAAAGTGTTGGACTGGATGTCAGGAGGTTTACATGCTGTGTGCATCTCGAGATGAGATGGACATCTCCAAATCATCTCAAGAGAGGGTTCCTGTGTGCAGTAGGGCAGTTAGTCTATGTATCCATGCAATTTATCCTGTATTCAACTCAACAAAGGTAGAATTTTCTTTCTGCCTGGTCCCTTTGAATTGCAGTCTGTTTAGGGAGGTCAGAGTTCATTCTGAGCATTTATTCAGTGCTTACAGCAGTAGGACATTGGTTTTGCTTAGCTACCAAGGTGATATAATTCTCCTTTTTGAAGATGCAAATAGCAATATGAGAAAAGACACTTCAGAAGGTTCAAAATAGCCATAGCACAAACAGGACAAAGTCAGTAAAAAAGATGGTTATCGAAGAAAATATTCAGGTAGTGAAATCTCCGACAAAGAACACTGTTTGTGGAGAGTGTCTCAGGTGTTCAGATGAGAGAGTGTGCTCTAAACTAGATTGGGCAACACAGCCGGAAACATTACAGAAGAGGCTTCAGCTGTGGGGTTGATGTTTGCTAATGCCTGAACAAATACATCTGTCTGAGATGGTTACAAGAACTGCAGACTTACTCTGGAAATTCAGACCCTGAAACCAAAAACAGTTTCCTGCGAACAAAGTTGATGCAAAAGAAGTAGGCTCTCTCTTTCCTTACTTGTAACCTTCATGCTACAGCTTGACAACTGGGAAAGAAAAAGAAACATCCAGAGACCAGCATGCCTTGAATGCTTTATTTCGTCTACTTTACACATTAATTTCCCAAGTGTTTCCTGATTCTTATTTGGTTAACACATTAGGGTATCTAATTCTTATTTTCTACGCAAATCGCTCATTTGCAATCAAATTTCCATCAGTATTTGCTATCTTATTATCTTGGTTAACATCACTTTTGCACTTTACTATTAACTAGAGAGACATTCTGAAGAGCAACCCAGTGTTATAAGTTGAGAATACCATGGATGTGTTTTTCTAACAAAGAAAATTTCTGTACTGTCACTGGGTCATTCCAGTTATCAAATCCCAGCATCCCAGAGGTTTATCGAGCAACCATCTCAGGCTTGCAGTTTCACTGCTTGCACTTCTGTGAGCTAATTAAACCTCAGTAGGACAAAATTGGAACTGCAGCAACTGGACTAAAAGTCATCTTCACCTCAAACTCAAAGCCTTATTGACCCCACAGAGAGTGGCGTGGCTCTGTCTGGGGTCAGCTGCTCCATAGCTCAGGTGCGAGTATGTCCTGTAGCACCATGACAATGTCAGCGTGGACCTTTCCAGAGATACCTTCTTTTTTGAGTAGGACTCAGTGTAATTCTCTTCAGGGCACTCCTTCTCCAAGGCCCCGAAGATTCAAGCTCACATGTAGGAATCTCAGCTGATACCCGTAAGACTTTTTGGTCTCCTCTCTGAGAACAATCTTGTGAGAAGTAGAAATTCTACTCCTGACTTAAGAAAGAAGCCTACAAGTGTAGAGCTCAATCCTTAATTAACAGTACAACATGAAATAATTCCTAAAGCAATATTATAGCTGCACTCTTCACTCATTGCTGCCTTTTTCCCCACTGCAAGGCAGCTTCACTTTTCTTCACACCCACAGAACTTGAGCCTGTCATTTTCAGTGCATTTCCCTGAGTGTTACCAGGTAATTATACTATCCTTTTGGTTAGACTTAATACTGCTTTGACAGTATTAAGTATCTGAGCAACTTATTCCTGCTTATGCTACTTCTGTGATGCATGAAGCTTTCACCTTCCCTCCCATTCATTGCCAGTGCCTGACTGCAAACTAAGGAGAATATATTGTAATGGGAGGAATGCAATGGAGAATGATCTGGGTAAAAATGAAAAGGTGAGTTATAGGAGGAGACGGCAAAGCTATTGAACCACAGATGAGTTTGCGTAACCTACATTTTCAAAAGTCTCTGACAAAAATTAGTTTGAGATCTCTGTGAACACAAAGTCACTAATTTTGAATTTACTAGGAATATGGGCTGTCAGACATAAAGCCATCTAAAAGAATCAATGTCCCAGATAGCCAAATGACAAGGAAGTTAAGAACCAACCTCATCAAACTTGGCTTTTAATTTTATCCCCCAGGCTTATCTTGGATAACTCAAAGTTATACAGATGGGATTCCTAACCAATGAAATGTGCTTTTGAGTCCTGAAAGAATGACTGTTATAAAGAAGAAAAGATTTGAGAAGGGTATGATTCTACATACATTGAACCAAATTTTTCCTGCAGCTATTAAACTTACAGCCAAGAGATACTGAAAATACTGCAGTCAGTGGCAAGATTTACAGTAAATTATCCATATTTTGAATTAGGGACCTCTAGATACTTAATAATAATTGCAAAAGTGTTATCTCTTGGTAAAATTCACATTAATCTTGCTCTTTCCTACTTTAAGAAGGATCATTCCCTGGTTATTATTCAGCTTGGTGTTCCAGCAATTTTCAATCCTATCTTCTCTCCTACCCTCAATTTCTGCTGACACCAGAAGAGAGGCTGCTTGTCAGCTGGGTGTAGCTCTCTGCTGGTTTTCTCAGGCATTAGGACAGTTCCTATAACCCGTGTCTGTGGAGCGTTTTTGCCACATTACCAGGCTTTCACAGCGGCTTTCTGAAGTGGCTGAAAGGGCAAAGCAATAGAGAGGCTGACTCTGACCTTCTCCAGGGAACCTGGCTGTCTCCCCATGCCAGCTGACCCTGCAAGGCTCCCCAGTGCTCCTAGCTGTGTCTGCAGGAGCTCGCTGTAGCACTGCCCTAGAAGCTTGTGGGAAGATGGAATGAGAGCTGCTGGGAGCTGGAGGCAGCTGGAGAAGGGCCCTCCTTCTCTTGACTATTAATTCATTTTCCTACTTGCTCAAAAAGTGGGTGTTACATGCTGATATCCCTATATACTTACTAATTAGTGTCCCATTAACCTTGAACTGCAGAGCTCCCAGCTGCCAGCTGCAGCTTGTGATATCTTGAGTATGCGTTTGATGAACTCTGGAGACATTTTCATCTGTTAAATATAGAAAAGCTGAGCAGCTTCCCAGGACAGGCAATGCAGCACAGAATCATATGCTTGTCAAGGCCACGTCTGCTCTCCTGACTTCAAACTAATAGAGCTGCAAAGTTAGTGAAACTGTACAATTCCATCTGGCTCAGACCCAGGCTAATTTCCCAGACAAATATCCATGTGACAGAATTAGCTGCTACATTGGGCATTTAACCACTGCTTGCACTGGTTTGATGACCAAGAGCATACCATAAACACTATGCCAAAAGCCCTCCAGTTAGGCTTTGGTGCAGATAATGTCTTTGTTTCCATAATTATTATGTTGCCTCTGTAAATACCTAAGATGCCAGCAGACTTCTTCAGCACTAAGAGGAGTTAAAAAACAAGCTCAATACTTCCATGGAAATTAAATGCAAAGGAAATACCACTTGCCATTTATACCAGATTTTAGAAGATCAAGGTAAGTATATATTTTCCAGGTGTTTATTCAGTATTTAACATGTAATTAACCATTATATGTTAACATGCAACTACACAGTTGCCACTGAGGATCTGGTAGAGCCACCTTGTACTTTGACTTTCTAGAAGACAAGAAATAGGAAGCCATGAGCAGATTCTGTGCTAACGTAGTACTGAAAATATTAGAAAATTAAACACATACCTTACAATTATAAATAGTGGTAAGTGGTCAGCATATTTAGTGAAAGCACTGCTTAGACTTCAACTGCTCTAAAAAAAACAATAGCCAACTATTATTGGAAGGATTTGTATGAGGATAATTAGGTGTCCTGATTATTAACGTTAATGCCTCAGCATGTGTGTGAGGTAAACAGGCAAAGCAGCAAGATTTTTGATATTTTACTTCCTCTTTCCTTCTTTGTATCTAGCTACTGCTTTGGCTTTCTGTCAAGCTTCTAGCTTCTCCAAAATAGACCAGACTCTCTCTGAAATAAGAGTGCTTTGCTCTTGCTCACGGAAAGGGATTGTGATTCTTTTGTATACTATCCATTCAGAAATATTGCTCTGTGCTAAAGAACAGTCATTTTAGAGTCTTAGGAATGTGAGGGGAATGTTTTCTTTAAGAAAATATTAACTGTTTAGTTTTTACTAATATATAAAATATAAATAAAACCAGAGGCTATGACATGATGTGTAATTAATTGAATTAGGAGAGATGGCACAGGGGAAAAATAATTATATTTCCACAGTAATTTTGTTTCCCATCCTGGGGTAGTTAGAGGGAAAAGTGTCCAGTAAAAAAGATTTTGCTAAATTATTAAAAGTGAAAAAAATACAGAACCAAAGTAATATGGATTAATGGAGACACTTAAATCAATATTTTATTACAGCTGCTAATGAAATATTTACCAGACTAATTAAAAAGATACAGTCCTTACACTAACACCTAGGCTGACGTGCTGTTTCTTATATTTGTGTTTATATGAAAGCCGACTAAGTAAATTCATCTGTGACAACAAGATTCTCGTCCATGGATTACACTCGAGCCTTTTGTTTCCATGGTACCTCACTTCCACTTCTGTCTAATCTTACAACGCATTCTGAGGGAATTGATCCAACATCCATTGAAATGAATATGAAGCACAAACGCTGGAGAGTATGAAAATCAATGCAAAGACTTTCATTAACTTCACGGTATTTTGGTCTGAACTCATCACTCTTTAACGACAGCTATGAAGAATTGCCGTCAGGAATAGACTCTTAAATGCAGTGTTGACCATCTCAGTACAACAATGAAAAAGCTGTTAAAGGCTGGTGTCAGTAGAATGTTGGAAAACACCAGAAGCAACCAGTTGAGAGATGAAAGTAAATTCCCAGTCTCAACACCCACTGCACTGACAGCGACCAACAAGGTGAAGGCGGACAGAAAGGACACCTGACACAGTAGAAAGTTCCTTCTGTTCTCAGTTGGTTTAAGATTGTGGCACAAAAGTGGCACAAAAATATCTTTTTCCATGCTGTATTCACACACGTATTTGGTGCAGGTCACATATTTTAAACAGTTATACAAATATTTTAGACATATTAGCTAAATAAAAATAAATTCAAGAGCATGAATGCTCTTCTGCTTGTATAAAGTTCCCATGAGTGAAATAAAACTAGGCTCAGAGTGAGTAAAATACCCACAACTAATCAACTGGAGATGTTTCCAAACATGAATTAGGGTATTTACTTTCCATAGGAAAAAAACCATGAAATACTTTGAGTCAAACACTAGAGGATCTTCAAGAGTTTGAGTTTTTCACTAAGCTAAAACTACAAATTTCTGTTTTTCCTTCAGGGACATAAAGTTTGAGTTCCTAATTCTACAAGACCCCTGACTGTCAGCCTTCACAACTCCTTCAGGAACATGGCAAGATCCAAGTAGGAGTGATTTGGCAATAAGAGCGAAAACTGGAAACATATCTGTAACAAGCTTTCAAAACTCGACCTAAAAGGATCTAATGCATCTGTTTGAAACTGCAGCAGAATGAATCAACCTCAGTGGGGAAAGCAGAAGTGAAATAGAAATGCAGGAAAAGCGCAACTTTCCCGCTATCGCTGCCTCCGGGAGCTGTTCCTGTGACATGGGAGTTATTTATGGAGCCCATCTGCAGTCGCCTGTGCGCAGGCACATCCATCACAGGAGTAGGATCCAACCTGGGACCCCAGGAGAGTGTGATCCTTATTGCTTGCTTGAACCCCTTCGCTGTATCTCATGGATACAGGTCTGCACCCTTCATGGCTGCTGTTCCAATCCCTTTCTTTTGTTCCAGATGTCAGCCATGCACACTTCTCAAACCCACTCTACACAGTACCATAAAAACACAGAGTAATTTCACCAGAGCAGGAAACAATACCACCAGAGGTCTCCTACATGACACCTCCAAACAGAGAAATAATGTATTCTTCTCAAAAGAATTTGAGAGTCCTTAGATACAGGGAGATACCTACCTGTAAAGTTGATAAAATACTCTAGAGCAAGCACTCAATCTACTTTTTGACCTCACTGAAAAACACACCTTCCCTAGTACCAGAGTACCTCCTCTCTGCTCCTTCCCTTCCCATCCCTGTTTCTTTCTCATTCTTGCTGTCAGGAGCTTAGCAGCATATTTGAAAGAGGTCTCTCCATGCTGCCATTAAAGCTTTTCTTTGAAAAATTCTTCTCCTTATGGCTTTTCAAACACACAGGCTGCAAGAGTGATCTCTACGTAATTTTGCTTTTTTTTTTTTT
>VYXC01005077.1:89926-108704 GCA_013397175.1 Platysteira castanea
TTTTTTTTTTTTTTTTTTTACTTAACAAAGGCAAAAGCAGAGCTTGGGTTAAACTCAGCAGGAAGCAGTACTTTGCTCACCACATCCTCCCTATTCCTTTTCCGTGCTAATTGCTCACTGGTACTGTTTTAAGTCTTCTCCTTCACATCTTATGTAATATTCAGAAGGAATAAAAAATCTTCCTGCCTCAGTTCCACGTTTCTTTTCTCGTCAATTTTCTTGTCATTCCCCTCTTTTATCTCATCTTGAGATCAATAAACTTACCAGTGTTGTATACCAAATGGACATAACAATACACTACATTTAGCCTCCATAATGCAGATATTACTTTTACCATAGATAAAAATCTTTCCTTTTCAAAGACTCACAGCCCAGACAGATGACATGCCTACTGAAAACATTTCTAAATCCCAGCCAGTCATTGTGAATATAACCATGGCTCTTCTCTGGCATAAATAGTTCCCTGCAATATGCTATATGTTGAAGATAAATTTAAAGAACATTAATTAAGAATCAGTAATAAAGAAAATGAAGAGACGACTGAAAAGACAAACACATCTGCCACAGAGATGCCTGGCTGGTACACTTCTAAGAGTTGATATTGCTGTAAGCCTTTACCAAACTTGTGAACCTGGGGGACACTCCCAACACAGCACCAGCATTCTTTTCAGGTATTGCACGCAAAGAAAACTGTAGGAGCACAGACTGTTATTTTAAAATCACCAGACTCCCCTTCCCAGAGGCATCTGTAACAGAAGAGATGTACACAGCTGCCCAGATGTGATTCCTCCTCAGAAAGGTACCTGGATTACAAAATGTTACACTCAATCTATCCCCAGTGGACAGGTAGATGAATGCAAAAGTACTCACCTGCACAGACTGGTCTGCCCTCTCCCAGTGCCCTCTGGCTCTGCCAGACTGCCCAAAACAAGCTCTGAAAGCAAGAAGAACTTGGTGAGTTCCTGGTATCTTCCTCATTAAATCTGGGGCCACACTCGCAAAATTGGCATCTGCAAAAGACAGACAAATCGGGTCTTTTTGGACACCCTGAAAATTACATTTGTAATAAGACATTAAGTGGCTGTAGAAACCTGCTTTAAAGGTAGCAATGCATCTGCTATAAACACAGGAGTTATACTTTTGCTAAGGAGGACCAAGCACTACTTCTGATAAAACCACATCTAAAGCAATGAGGCAATAACACAATTTCTTTAAAATCTCCTTTTTTTCTTAAAGCCTGTACCATAACAGTGGTCTTCAATTTCCATATATCACCATTTCAAATGCAAAGGTCTGTAACTTAATTAAAAGAATGAAAATGAAATCAAGATTTAATGACAAAGCCTTTGAAGTATGAGAACATGAGGTGATTATACCGAATCTTAAGTTTGGGCTTAGGCCAGACATTTGTTATTTTTTCAAAAACTAAAAACAGAGAGGGCATTAATTGTAATTATTTCTACCATATTTATATATATATACAAACAAATACTTAATAAAAATGGAACAAATAAAGTTTTCCAGTTATAACCAAATTGCCTAAAATCCATTATAGGCTGCCTGTGTTTAGCTGTAGAGGAAAATGAAGAGATAGTTCTGTGTATTAAGACATTCCAAAGGTGTGTTTTGAGTGACATTTTCTTGTGGCTTCATCTCTTTTCCCACTAGATGGCACTCTAGAAATATTCCTAAACCCCTGATTCCTTTCTATTGCCTTTTTTGAAAGCCAACAAATTAGTGATTTCCCTCAAACCTCCTATTGTTTACAGCCTACTGAAAAAGGCAAGTGAATTATACAGAGCAGTACAGAAAATTAGCATTGTTAAATGTGTCACATATATCTCTAATAAAGTTTCATTATTTATACTGTCAACTTGAAAAGCACTTATTTCCTAATCAATCAATTCACAACTAAATAAACAGTCATATAGGCATACAACATGAATGCACAGCACTTCTAAATCAGATCTTCCTGAGATTAAGTGTATGCTGGTTGGTATCAGGAGAAAAATAACAAAGAAGGATCCTCCTCAGTTTGCTCATTTCTCCCCACCTCCTCAGTTACCTACTTTTATTGAAGAAACAAATACATGCGTGTTGTTCAGGATAGCTATTGTTTTCTTACTCTATTTTTTTTAAATCAATGCTACACTTCACCCCACAAGTGATCCTGAAGCACAAGTTAAGACAAACACATTAAATAAATTGGAAAAATCTGGAGATGCATTTAAAATTAGCCCATTTCTGTTTGGAGACTGGGGATGCAGAAAAGAAAAAGAGATTTAAACAGTCACTTGAAGGGCTTTGTACCATCTAAATCCAGCTGCAGTCTCACAGACGTCCCTTTTGATGTTCACTAACGCTGGAGATGAGTTCTAGTAAACAGATGTCCTTGTCATAGAAAATAAACAAACTAAAAACCATAAAATTTGGTACTGTCTGGTAGCTGGAAGTAAACTGAAAAGAATTCTTCTTCGCTGGGTTGCTACAGAAATTGGCTGATGTTGTACTGGATACAGGAGTGGAGACTTAGTCACAAATACAGGGACATTAACACGGACTCGGCGATCCTTGTGAGTCCCTTCCAGCTCAGCATATTCTGTGTTTCTGCATGATTCTGTGATGTCTCCTTGGCTGGGAAGGACCTGGGAATTTGGTATGTCCAAACTGAAAAGCAAAGTGCCATGGCCTCTTCCCAGCTTTCCCTCCTGATCCCACAACATTTGCAGGTATTTCTTAAACATTTAGGTTACATGTTTGTCTCTGGAAGAGAAAAACTCCAGCTCTGGCTGCCAGCTAGAAATTGTTCTGCTCTAACTTTTTGCTCCTCATTTGTGATAATTTTAGGTGACTATCACAGAGTTTGTAAATCACAGGTTTAGCACAGGAATCTATATATAACACCAGAGATCGCCCTGGGTGACACAGGCAGGGTTTTGAGCTCACAAAAGGGAAGATGTGCTGCAGATGCAGCCAGAATACCTGCTACTGAGATTTGGGCATCCTTTTTGAATTTACTGGCTGAGGCTGAGTCACAGAAATCCTCCACGGAGGTGGAGAAAGCCTGGATAACTGACCTGGCTTCTTATTTAGAAGGCAGGGTCAAAATTTCCCAATTGTTTAGGTCAAACTTAGCTCAAAATTCAAGCACTTCTTGCAGACAGAAAGTGTAGGGTAAGCCTTGTTGATCCAAGTACATCTAAAAGTGCATGAAAATACAGACCTCAGCATCTCCTGCAGACCAGGAGTTAAGGGTGATGAAACATATGAGCCTTCAAGAAATCTGATGAGCTGGGTGACTTCCAGCCCTGGCGGTGTCACTGGCAGCATAAGGGCTCCCACACATCACTCCACATTGTTATAAGGTAAACTCTGCATCTTCATGTGGACAGCATTAGCTGCACACAGTTGCACGGAGGTGCAAAACCACTCCACAGGTGGTTTGCACGGAGAGGGGGATTTCTCTGTTCCTAAGAGAATCACAGGACCCAAACCAAAATGTAAGTATTCCAGTCCCTGGGGTGGTTTTCATTACCCATATTTGTGACTATCAGCCAGCACACTTTTTTCACTACTTCAGCTGTTTAGAGAAAGGTAAGTTGGGATAGATGTGCTGTGAAGAGCCCTTCCCTGGTTCTCCTTCTCTGCTTGTTCTTAGCTATGAACTTCTTGAGTCTACAGATTTTATGGCGAGACTGGCATTTCCACCTTCAGAAAGACTCCACAGATTAGGCTGAGCCTGTGTCAGAGCACAATCTTAATTGTGAGTCAGCAGGATGGTGGGCAAGTGGCTCCCAACACAGGCTCCATGCTTGGCCATGTGCAAACAGTCCCCAGTGCCCTCTTACAATGAGGTAGATTTCATCAAGCAAGAGAAGTTTTGGTCACTTTAGCCACAGAAAGAGAATATAACTGTTTGTCTTTACAGCAGCATGGCTAAATCAATAATCTGTGGAATGAGAGGCTTACGGTGGATGCAAAGTGCATTATCTTACATATATATGTTGGAAAGTGCTGGCAACACACTGCAGTTTTGAACAAATAAATGAATTTACTTGGAGGAAGAGAGAGATTGCTGATAAAACTGAAAAAAAAATACTATACTCAAGTGGTGATTTTAGCCCAAGTGCTAATATTTTACACAAAAAAATATTGAATTTGGGAAGAAGCTTTTTCATTCATTTGGCTTTTTAACTTTCCAAAGTGCTTTTATTGACTGATTTTTGTTTGTGGCAGCTAATATTACTGTCACTGTAACAATATTTTTTCCTTATTTAGCTCTCCTAATACAGTTTGCCATCTGAAGTCATTTACCTTTCATTTTTTAAAATAAAGCTACTTTTCAAAAACTTCGAGATCATTCACATGGTTTGAGCCTCCATTTGCTCAGATAAAACTGAAGTGCCAAGACTTCAAGAACTGTTGCATTTTCTGAGACCCAAGGTCCATTTTCTGTGACTTTAATTGCAGCAATATTAACTGACAAGACATCCAGACTAAAAAAGTAAGAGATGCACCCTCTTCCTTCCATGTCAACCTTCCCTCCAAACTTCATACTGTTTGTCCTGGAAACAACATTTTCTAGGAGAAAATATATACCTGAAGAGAATTTCTTCAATTTCAGATCTAATTTTCTATAACCTCAGCATAGCATGTCCAGATGCTCTTAATCACCAAGTCATGGAGATGCCAATCCCATAGTGGTTGTACAATAGGAGATACTCCAGCAAAACCACTATTCTCCCATTTAAAACTCATTTCATTCATCATTATATTTTCTCAAAAGCTGCAGGCAGCTTTCTCAGTTGGAGAAACTGGAGTGCTGCCATTCCAGCAGACTACAGAGGAGCAAATACATTTTGAACTATATTTGCTGAAGGCAAAGTTTCAGCTAAAGCAGCCATCAGCTCTGAGCTCCAGCCTTTGGATGGGAGGCAAGGAGGAATTGCTTCTGCAGAACTCAACAGATTCAGTGTGAAAATAAAACAAAAATTGCTCCCAGGCCTATGAAAAAATAATCTTTTCTGTCTCTGGAGGAGCAGAGTTCATGCTTTTCATCCTTTCCTGCAATATCTGAGCAAACCACCCACCACCAGACCTGGGGAATGCCAGGTGATATTCAGCTCATGGACATGAATGTTTATTTGGCTACATCTGCAATGGTTTTCCACCTTCCAGTGTGGTGAAGTGATGTACTTTGGCTTCCAGTGAAAATAGAGGAGTGATCAACTTATTAACTTTACCAATTTCATCACAAGACCTCAAGCCGGTTGCAGAAGTCCTTGTGGCTGCAAAAGTGGCAGCTACAGCCCAGTTGTACAGTGTGACTCAGTTCTTGGAGAGAGGTTGCATACCAGATGGTCAGACAGGAGATGAAGGGGAGCAAAAACCAACAAGATAGAAGGACAACTGCAATGCTTTGTCACCTTCGCTGCGAATCAGTTTGATGGTGCAGGCCATCAAAACAGAGAGTCCAAAAGCACTACCTCTGTGGGGTGAGCTCTGTGAGCACTGGTGTGACAGTCACAGAGTCCAAGCCCCAGCTGATATAAATGCACTTTCATACCATGTGAACATGCATTGACACCTTGATGCTGCACAAAGTAATTGCTTTTAATTATTCACTTGCTCCCATCAGCACCAGTCCATACAGGCTGAGGATGAAGGACTTTGGAAAGCCTCTCTTCTTGTTGATCAAATGGAGAAGCCATCTATTAAATCCTCCCTTTTATGTCTCTTTATCTTGATGGAGCCCAAAAGTATCTGAGCATTTTCTATCATCCTTGAACTTTGTAAAGAGACTGATCAACTCTCACTATTTCTGAAGCTTAGAATATGTATTAGTTCTTTTTTGTTTGTTTGTTTAATGAGAAAATATCTCACTCTTTCCATATTGCTCCCCTAATGGTGTCAGAAACAGCCTTTCCTCTGCTTCAAGCTGTATCAGCTTTAGCTCTAGCATCAGTAAGATGTATGGATGTTCATGAAGAGGTCTTAGTGATATTCATCAGTGCCTATCTCCCAACCCCATCTGTCATCTACAAAGGAAATAGTTTAGCTTATTGCCTATTCCCTAAATGGCCAGCTATGATACGTCCACAATCTCATAACTGTTCTGTGAATGGGAATGGTTAGGACAGTCTCAGATTCACTCACACTCTGCCCATGATGGCTGTAGCAGTGCTGAATGTCCAGAAGGAAGGACAGTCTCCCTCTTTTTCCAAGCCCATTCACAAGCGGGGAAACGAGCGAGGGCTGATTCCCTGGACAGCTGTCAAGCAGCCCAGGTGTTGGTGGTGTCCTTCTGTGTTCCGCACAGATTGTTCCAGAGATTTTGGTGTGCTAAAGACTTGGACGGTAGCATGAAGATCAGGGAAGGGTTGCTGATATTTTGTACGGAATATAACAGGAAGAGACTGGTTGCTGTGGGGCGGTATCATGGGAACCTGCGAACAGAGTGATTGATCTTCCTGAGGGAGGGGAGTTTGCTAATTCTCTAATGTAGTAGAACTAATGATAGATGCTGATGTGGTCTGATTTTGTCCTAGTGATTTATGGTTGCACCTAGCAGTTAAAATTAACAGCCACCTTAGCAGGACGTTTTAACCCAATTGGCAATTTGGCTCTGAGAGTCTCAGCTCTGAACACGAAAGGATCAAGATAAGAGACAGAATTCTAAGTAAAATGGACATCAAAGAACTAGGGATGAGTTTTCTGAAATAACAATATTTCCAGCATTACAGATTCTTAGTCCAAGGTCTGTAGCTTCTAAGCTGTCTACAAAGTTTGAATCTGGGGTTTTGGCTGCCCCACATCTCCTAGGTTTGTACCGACATAATTTTGGGTTAAATCAGTCTAAAACAGAAGACTAGAATATTAGGCGACTTTTTGCCAGGCAGATAAATGTCCTAGTACATGCTTTCTGAAAGACCTATCAGATTAAAGAGGTTGCAAACTAAAATTCAACTTATCTTAACACATTTTCTACATTACCCAAAAGTTTCTACTGTTACCTTGGACATATTTCTCATCCTGTTTAGATAAGTTGCTACAACTTAGAGTATATGACAGAAAGTTCCATTAGTGCTTAAATAACTCACCTTTCCTCTTGAAAAAATACTTTAGAATTTTTTTTATAGCTGCATTTAAAAAAGAATATTTTTACAATTTACAAGATGTTTTTCATGTTGTATAAAACAACCTCACTGTGTAAAATGCTTAAACAATTACACATATTTATATTTTTGTGCATATGCAGTATAAAGTTGACACAAAAATCCAATATCCCCTTTTAAACTAAATAATACTTTTTCAAGTTTTCATGGGTGAAAATTTTATTTCACAGAATATTTTTTCCTAAAATCTCTATTCACTCGAGATCAAAATATTATTTTAAAAGTACACGTCTTCCCTTTTGTTACAAAATCCATTCCTTACCTTCCATTAGCAACAGATGTATTTGGTAGGCAAACCTTCTCTTGCTCCATTGAGGTGCTCATTGCTGAAAAATGTAAGAAAGTTGGAGTCTTCATACTTTCCTTTCTTGTTGTAAATAATGAGTAGTCCAGTTCGCTTCTTAAGAATTCAGTATTTCTGGAGAGATGGCAGGAATTTACTTACATGTCAATAACTGACATCACCACCATCCCTGAAAAACAACACCAAGCATTCAAATAATTATTTCACTAAACAAGGATTGTCAGCACAGCTTCAGGGCCTTCAACAAAACACCTGCTTTTAAATTAATGTAGGAGGGGAAGCGATGCCTGGGCTAATAATTCCAAATATCTTTTCTCTGTTTGTGCATCAGCAGTAGATAATTTCAGGTGTTTGGCAGCAGGCATGTATGTAGAGACTCTGTGAGGCAGGAAGAGTCCTGCTGGCTTGTGGATTCCCAAACTGTCATCAGCCAAGGAGAAGAGCCATGGAGAGGACCAGACTAAACACAGACAAACAGAATGCTAATAAAGATGCAGGAGAGCAGACTACAGCAGCACCTAACAGATACCTGGCAGACAAAATGGGCACCTAAATGAGAAAAAGAAATAATGAGAAACATATACGTCCACAATGAATTTACATTCACATGATAAAGACTGTTCATACAGTAACAAAAATCTAAGGAGACTGTAATTTGTTGTTAGTGCTACCTAGCAAATTTGAAGATCCAGTGACATCTATGCACCCTGCTCCCACTGACATCAGTGGGCTTATCTCTTTAAACAAGTATGTTAGTACTGAATTCTGTCTGTAGTTCTGAGCCTGGTGCTCTCCCCGAGTAAGTGTTATGTAAAAAGAAGGTGGAATCCATATGCCCATAGGAACTTAAATGAGCAGGTTAATTAAAGCTGCCTTTAGTCCCTGGGGACAGAGGCACCCAAGCAGCCAGGGGATTCAGCAAACAACTCAAGCTCCTACTCTGAATATGGTTCTGGAGGTACCTCTCAAATTGCAAGGAAAAATGCATTTTTATCAGATGACCAAAGCTGGGGTGTCTGAATGTCTCCTCCTTCAAAGAGATTTTATTTTTGCTGGTTTTTTCTTTCATATGAAAACATAGGAGGGCATGCCCAGTCACTGCAGCTTTTTCTCTCCTCCATTGAACGTCTATTTATTCAGAGAATGAGAACATTTGCAGTAGAATAGGCTTGGAATAGCCAAAAGTGAAAGAAATGTGGCACAGTGGCATAGCAGGAAATAAAACTTGATGCTCCTAACAAAGCTGTGAGAAAAATCACTAGTGTGTTTCTACTGAGCTGTATCCCTTTTCAAAATACTCTTCTCATCCTGGAGCTGAGCAAAACATTTCCAGACAAAAGTTGTCAAAATATACCCAGATTTGCTGATAGATTTAATTAATCAACATTTTCCTACCGTGTTTTTATGAAAACTTCCTGCCCAGCTACAGGAGCTCTAAGCCCCACTAAGGGAGTATATATAGAGCACTTCATTTACTGAGGATAGTTATCCATTTATAGTCCACTTAACTACAACATCAGTCCTCAGGCTCTCATTTGCATTCCGCAGTCTTTTCTTTACTATCTGTCAACACACAAGGGACAACAGTAGCATATACAAACTGGTAACCATTATCCTGTTAGGGAAATGAGACACTTCATATTTTTAATCCAGTATATCATAAACTCTATTATGAGTATTCCTGAGCATAGAAGGGGAAATTTGATTTGAATGGAATCTCAGAAAAAAATAGGTATATATGGAAAATAGGTTTGTCTCCACATTAAGACCCTGTCCTTCGGAGGCCATGCAGAGGAAAACAGACAGTGATATAAATATCCTGTTAACTTTTTAAATGGCTGAACCACAGAGTGAACCTTTTGGAGCTAAATTACAATTTAGATACTTATAAAACAGTTGTCTCTTATTTTGTACTACTAAATTTAGTAACTGTTTAAATAGTTATTGCATTAAGACAAAATGAATGCCCTTTTTTTTCACCCTTCAATTGCCCAGTACTGAGAAAGATTTGCAGAGGTCACATTGCCACACCTTACTCCTATCAAAGGAGGAATAAGTAAACATGGAACTCCCCAAACCAGGATCAAATACACCCAACAGTAGATAGTCAGACTCTCAGAACACTCACTGTCCTGACTGGGGCAGACACCTTGTTTGGTCATCTGAGAGGAAAGGCAGCTCTCAGGAGAAAAATACTCAGCAGGTTACCTTGGCATGCAATGAGATAGGAGGAGAATGCCTGAAATACAGGCTTAAGCTCATAATTGTGACAGTTTTAAAATAAAGTAGTTTTAAATGCTGGGAAAAATCTTGAAGGACTCCTGCTATGGCCACCTCAGTGCATTACACCAATTTTCAAAAAACACAGAGGCCTCTGCAAAGGTTTCCTCTGTTCTGGCTGTAGAACCACATTGCTAAATAGACTTCCACTTAGTGTCATTTTACTGAAAATTGGGAATATCCACTTCCATTCTCACTTAGGCACTTACTCAACTAGAAGCTATCAAGTGGCCTGAGCTTCCCCCTGGTCCATATTGATTTTAAGGACTTTCTTTTTGGGGCTGTTTGCCTTCAGTTGTCTGAAAGTGGGCTTTCAGAAGCTGAGATGTTTTAAGGTATATGTAAAAAAACACCAAAAAATGAATATATTTAGTCATTCAAACAAAGAGTGCCAAGATTGGTGGGACAGAATGGCGTTTCTGCATCTAAAGAACATGACAAGTTCACCACAGCTCCAGAGATAGTGTCTGGAGGAAGATGCCTTGGCACACTTTGCTTGTGATGACCATTTTTCCCAGCTGGATTGTGCTCATAAGTTCACATATTTACACACCTTATTGTCCAGTCACCCACACCTGCACACATCCATTTCCGTGTCATGCACAACACATGCTGCTGATCCCCAAATTACCAAGCTTTAGAGAGTCTGAAGTAACTGTTCCTCTCTTCAGGGCCAGAGATGAGACAAAACTAATAAAACCCCCCAAAATTTAATAAACATTCCACTGTATTCATTATGATTCAGGTGGGTAGTTAAAGAGAAAGAACAACTGTTAACAGCTCAAAATGGCACATTCCTCTCATTGACGCCATTGGGTGTAATCATAAAATAAACAAAACACAAACCCAACCAACCAATCAAACAGAAAAGTAAATTTGCAAAGCAGTGGCTAAAGCTTAATGCAATTAATAATATGAGTTTGCTTTGATTGCAAGGAACAAGTTATTCACTGCCTCGAGCTTTCATCTGCTAAAGGTCACTGACTGCCTGTAATGACCAGGGTAGGGAAATGAGACAGACTGTTGGAAAACACTATTAATAGCAGTAGTGCTTGGAAACAGATGTCATGGCAGCACACAGGTAGGCAAGGGGAAGAGGGAAGAGCAGCTGCAAAAATTGAAGTGAACCTGCTGCATGCCTATTCCTAAAACTGGCCTTTCCTCATGTCCCAGAAGCTCTCTGTCCATATATCCTAGAAAAGGCAGTCTTAAGAACACACAGAGAAATCTGTATTCCAAATTAACTTCAAAAGGATCCAGGACTGGAAAAATGCTTGCATTGGAAACAACCGAACCTTGAACTTTTACCTACAGGAAAATCAGTCACTGTTTTATAGCTCAAGGCTTCAGGTTAAACAAGGTCCTGCAGTGTGGGATGAGGGACAAATGCTTTTATTAAGGCCCTTCCACTTTGCCTTTTGAATATTTTACTTATGCACTGAGAGAACGAATTTTATACAAGATAAATATGAATTGATACAAATTACTCCTCATAAATATGAATGATGATCTGTTTTCGGAACTGGAGGCAATGAAAGATACAAAAGCAATCAAAAGACATGGGGTTTAATTATTTTTTTTTTTTTTTTTAAGAAGTCTCACATTTTGTGTTTACAAATGTGCCTCAACTGAATGTTTCTTGTTCTTGGTGAAATTTATATGGCATGTCAGATCTTTGGTTCCGAGTGGTTTTCCCAGTGGAAAAGCCTTGTGGTGTGTTTGTATTTCTCTGCTTTGTTTCAGCCGAGTAACAAGAAGCAGTCTTTCCCAGATGGTGAATTTGCCTAACCATAACTATGTAGTCTCTGAAAGGAAACAGAGACAATAATATAGACAAATCTTTACCTCCCTTACAGGAAAATCATCCATGAACAAGGGGTTACTATGTTTTGTTTTCATCTATCGAGCAGAGTGGCCTCTGGTCCTATCCACCATAGAGAAGTAGAAATTGTCTGATCCTCTGGGAATTTGGCACTGATATGATGTAGCTCTCAATTAACACAGTTTCCAGAGTTTTTTTCTTCTCCTATCTTTTTCCAAAAAAGGGAAAAAGATAATCTCCAGGCTAAGTGAGCTGAAAAAAAACTATCTTCAGAACTCTGCGGAGATGGTCTTCAAAGACCTTCAGTTCCACTGAAGTACCACGGGAATTGCAAAGGACCAAACAAGTACAAAATGGATAAAGCTGAACTATCTAACTTGGAAATACACTGGGAGATTTGCTGAGAGGAGGAAAACAGCACAGAAAAGCAAAGAGAGAGAAGAAGAAGAAATGCAAAGTGAGAGAAACAGGATTATTTTTCCTTACCTAGAAAAAAATTGCTTCAGGTTCAAACATGCCTTAAACTCTAAGAGATCCGCTCACCGGATTTCATAACTTTGCAATTTTGCACTTACCATGTCAGATAAAATGTTGCCTTTGATACTAATTGATAATTTCATTTTCACTGGCACACTTTTCAAATGGTTACCCCAACCTTTCGTTCCTGAGCACCATCTTGAAGCTCTGAAGTAACCAGTGATAGAAATTAATTGAATAATTGAACACAACCTGGTTCTGCCTGTGTCCTCTTTCCTCTATCAAAGCTGACTCCTAACAGAGGTCCAAAAACTTCATGACCACTCTGGCCTTCAGTCCACAACTTCCTTATACAGAAAAATTTCACATCTCCCCATTTCTTTCTCCAGAATCTGAGTAGGTGATATTTTCCAGTCATAGCTGTCTACTGGTAGGAAGTTGTGTTTTCTGAGGGAAGAATATTTCAGGAGGACTGCCCAGTTTTTATGGGGAACTTCATTATTTAAAAAGAAAGCACACACAATCATTTCCCTATACTTGAGAAGTGAGATTACTCCACTCTTTCCTGAAAATGGGAAACATGCTTCCCCTTGGATATAGTGCTGCCATGAATCATGGGAATTATTGTTCAATTCTATAGATCTCTGTTCTGCTTTATAAGCCAACTTCTAAAACCAGACCAAGTTCTAAAAATCCATCTTTTCACTAAACCAGAGATAAATACATTAAAAAATATACATCTACAAAGAAAATAAATGAAATTAAAGCTTTAAAGAGGCTTAATATTAAAAAAACCCAAAACACTCTCGCATGAGGCTTTATCTTAAATAAACAGAAACATAAAATGTACGGATCAGTAGCTAATCCTTCTCAACTGCTTCTATCTAGCATCTTAATTATGGCATAAGGTTGCATTACACATGGGCATGCAAAATGACCCCAATTCCCCTCCACGCAGCGTCTGCCACATTACATTATCCTGCTTTCCTGTCACGTTGCCTGCAAAGGGCCTTGGCCTCCATTTGTGAAATCACCCCTGTGCTGAGCATTAGCTGATGGAGCGTTTGAGAGGATTTGTTGGTTTGTTACCCCTCTCGGGAGCACCGCGGTTCATCGGGCCCGGCGCTGCCACCGCGGCTGGACCCGCCCCTGTCACACACTGAGCCACCAAAGCCACCGCAGCCTTCCCTCGGCCTCCTAAGGCACGATCCAGCGTGCTGCAACGGGGCTGCTGCAGGCGGGTTCAGGGCGTGTAGAATATGATCTGTGGGAATGGAGAAGGAGTGCTTCTTGTGGGAAGCAGGTCTGCAGAGCTCCGAACATTGTGCTTACCTCTACCTGCTTGGAAATTAGGCAATCAGCAAACACAGCCGACAGCCAAATCCATGTAATTTATTTATTCTGGGACGAGCTAATCATATCAGTCAATTATTCCTAGGTCTATTACCTGATTTACTAGACTCCTCTGATTACATCTGTGAGTCTTCAGAGATATTGCAAGATTCACCTTTAAAAAGAACAAAAAAAAGTCTGAATTCTGGAATGGTTGTGTCACTGATATAGCATGACATAATACCCTAAAAAAGGTAAAAATAATGTGACTGGAAGATATACTTCACTAAGCTCAAATGCTCCATATATCTGTTGGCTTTAGTAGTAGTAGTAATAGTAGTATTTTAACATCTCTCCGAATAAATTTAGGAACTATATTTATGTAACAGATTTGCCTGATTACAACATACAGATAATGTAGGCATATCTCTGAAAATGTGCTAAAAGACACAAAGGAGATTTGCAAGCCATACAAAAAGACTAAGAAAAAGAAGTAAAAAATTAACACTGGTAGTGAAAACTTACAAACTTGTTAGAATGAACATGTTTGTGCAGAGATCTGGAGTTTAAAGGCACAAACAAATTAAAAGAGCTTCATATAAGACCATACTTTCCTTTTAATTTGTTTGATGTTACATATACAAACACACACATTTGGGTTATGCATGCACAAATCCTTTGACTTTAACAGCTACGTTTCAACTGTTGATTCTATGGGATTTCCCTTTCAGAATTCTAATTTACACATCTGAAAACTCTGGTTAAATGTAGTATTTCAAGACTTCATCAGTATTCAGAAAAAGAGAAAAAAATTTTTCTAAATTCTGCATGCCAGTGAACCCTGAGGACTGATGAAGTCTCTAAAGAAATCGGGGTACAACAGGTGTTCCTGAGCCCTGTATGCAAGCAGAGGTAGTTATTGACAATCTGTAAACCTGATCTAAATGCACTGAGTCCTTGGATATACCAAATCTCCTTTTTCCAAATGAGACCACAACATTCTCTTTTCATCACTGTTAACCAGCCTAACATCCATTTCCCTCAGTAATTATTTATTTACTTTTACTAATTGCATCTTCCCTCCTTATACAATCAAAATCTGTTTAGAGCTGCAGTAATCACGGCTTTGGAGAAGGAAAGAATCACAGAGTAAAGCTGGGAAATACCATCATCCTTTGCCAGCCCTTGGCATTCAAACGTCATCCCATCTCCAAAAGTTCATTATAATAGAAATCGGACTTGATTGGCTGAGTGGGCAGTAAGACAGAGTCAACATTCATGAGGGAAAGCATAGAATTTTCAAAACTGATCATTGAGCAGCCCCAGCAATCAAATTTATAAACCAGGGACTTACTTCATAAGACAGAGAAAAGATTGATGCTGTTGAAGAAGTGCTACAATTAACTAAATTAATGAAATCAGGAAGCCACACCTGCTCCACGCGACTGACTCACTCCTCTGGCTCTGTCTCCAGCTTGAAAGGGTGGATTTAACAATTGAAGGGTTTAACATGGAACGAGCACGGTAAGTTATGTGCATCTAACAAGCTCCTTCGAAGTGTTGTGAGAAGCACGGCATGGTTGAGAGATCGTGGCAGTTAATTATTTCCCTGCCTTGGAAGAAAAAGCCACACAACCCTGGAGGGAGTCCTTGCATTTCAACAAAAACCTTTTCTCCAGGGAGGGAAGTTTTACAAGCAGAAGTTGGTTTGCGTACCAGGATGACCAGAGCCACTGCTGCCTTTGAAGGCACAGTCAGTTCTTGCAAGGCCTTATGGTACAAACCCTCGTTCCACCACCTGGTAAATTTTTTTTTAGCAATATCCAAAACCAAAGCTATAATAGATGTAAAGTGCAGTCTTTGGTAAAGGATGGGTTGTGTGCAGGGTGGCCTCAAACCATAGGAAAACACTGAGTCTGATAGAAGCAGCCTTTGCTTTGCTGCCTTCTGCTCACCTCTGGAAAGGAGGAAAAGTTGCCCCTCCAACAGGAAGATTTAAGGAATGTAGGAGACTGTAGGGTAATAAACATGGGTCCTTTAGGAAGTTTACTGTCTCAGGTCTGCACATTCCTCCTCTGTTTCCTGGAGCAGTGCCTCTGTGGCTGTAGATACCATGCTTCTCTGACCTCTGCTGCACACTGCCCTGGTACGAAGAAGCCTTTGGGGCATCCCCTCACCTCAATAGGTAGAGTTTTGGTGGTGAGACATACAAGCATGAAGCCATGTAAGACCGGTGACAAGGGAGCAGCTTCTCCAGTGATGCTACCCAGTTCCTTTCACATGGAGATGCTGCCCAGTGCCACAGATGGTAAATAAGAAGGATAATCTCATCATTTCTTAGAAGAATACAGGTAGCAGGAAGGTTAAATCACAAAGAAAAAGTCATTGAGACCAGAACACCCATCCTGACATAGCGGGTTGACTTCAAGAACAGCTCTTTGGTTTCTCTGGAACACTTACTGTGTTTACAAGTTTTATGATTCTGATTGCAATTAATTTGCAATAACCTCAAAGCCACTGAAGCTCATGGAGGGATGTGATTCCACATAAAATGAATATAATTTTCTTTTTTAGCCCTCTGATATCTTATCTGGCAGAACCAAACAGGATAATTCTGCCAGTAACAAAGGCCAGAGCAGAATTACATGAAGAAGGAAAGATTGTCTTAAAAGAAAAATATTTCCTTCTATCATAAGTGCTTCAGAAAGTTGCCAATCTTCTGAAAATCAAGCCAACTTGAGAATGAGAGTTTTTTAACAGAGATCGAGACTAATGCAAGTATATAGAAGCAAGCATAAGAAGAAACTGAGATATGTTTATTAACATAAGAAGGACGCTTATTAACATTTACAGTAACCCCACAACCAAACATGGGCCCTACCCCCATATATACAAATCGATTATTTTCAGCCAGTAAAAGCTAGAAATAACTGGATGAGAGAAAGAGAAAAAGAAAAGCTCAGAGTAATGTGAGATCCTAAAAGAGAAAACCTATTGAAACCAAATTTTCAGAGTGAAATCTCTAACACTTTCTTTCCTCAGCTGGCTTGATATGATGCAGACAGGCGAAATAGATCCTAAGTAGTCCCGAATTTCTTGGTGAGCTGATATTTCCTTTGCCAGAGAAAACAAACAAACAAACAAACAAACAAACTAACAAACAAACAAACAAACCACCCACCACCAAAAAACAACAAAAAGCTAACAAACAAACAAACAAACAAAAAATCCCCCCAAAACCAAACACCAACCCCCCCCCCACCCCCCAAAAAATTGTTTAAACTATGAAGGAAAGGTCTGTTTCTGATTCCTAACTGTTTTAGAAGTTGAACATCACTATGCTACCTGTGTTTTATCAGGTTAGTGCACATTTTCAATTTACCATCTCATTCACATACTCAGCATCTTGGAGGAGTGGGTGGAAATTATTCCTTTAAAGGTTAATCATCATTCAATTGCTGGAGTAAGTCTGCTAATGCACAGTGCCTAACCCTTTCTTTTCCCCACCATCATTGTCCTTCAGTTTATAAAGTTCTTCCTCCCTCATGCTTAATCCTCTCCAATGCATTTATTTAGAATAATCCTATCTTCACTCAGCCTTCAATTTGCAGCCTTCAACTGCTAAGCCAGCTAAGCTCTTTTCATCTTCCCCCACAAACACATGCTCCATTCTTTGGTAGTCTCTTTTTGCCCTTCTCCCCATTTCAGCTTCATGAACTGAAGTGACAAAATCACAGAGTGCCATTCACGTAGCCTTGGACAGCATCTAATTACCCTATATGAGCTATAAGCTCTCCCTGATGCACTGCTGGGGCTGCATGTCTTGTTTCATATTGGCTTCACAGCAGTGGGTTCAGGTGCATCCAGAGAATTCCTCCCTTCAAATCCAAGGTCCTTCTCCTCTGCTTCCAGAGGAGGCATCCTCCAATTTTAGTAAGAACTCCTGCATTAATCTGTAATGAATGACTTCACATTATTGAGATTAAACTGCTAGTGGGCCATGTTCTCATCTGAAATGCAGAGTGAATCTTGACTCATTTCATTAGCTAAAATGAAGTGACCTCAGATTTCCAGCCACATAACAGATCCATCTTTAGGCAGCCTCCTGGATGAGCTATCTACAGCTACTCTGGAGGCCATTAAAAAGTTGAGTTTATAACGTATTGTTTTGTGCATAATGTTCTACAAAGAGAGGGTGCTTTTGCCATGACATATGGTGTACAATGTAAATGAACTCTGGTGTAACAAATTAAAAAGCTTTTACAGCAAGCTCTAAATACTATTTATGGCTCCCAAGAGCTACCTAGGCTGGCCACTAGTCAAATAATTGCAGTCACTACACCAAGTGCCAGAGTGCATTTTGTTGACTAACTGCTTCTTCAGCGAGCTGTGCAATCTATTTCCATGAGATGTACCAGCCATAAAACAACATCCATTTTGACAGCAAAATTGCAACAGCACAATGCGCTACCGGGTGTCATTCAAAGAATGGAGGCAGTAATGAGGGGGCTATTTTTAAAATCTCCCTGATCCTTAACACTTGCAGCTTTTGTTACAGCAAAGGAAACTCATCATGATGCAATGCCTCTTCAAAGCTGAAGCCTCTCATGGGCACAAGAGCCCTCTCCTGTCTGTGAGTGCTGGGAAAACCAGTTAGGAGAGATGAATGAAATATAGCAACTGGAAATCTTTCCAGTGACTGAAGGGGCCCAGTTCTGTGGGGGTGGAGACCCTGTCAGAAAACACCTATTTTCCTGAAACCTGATTTTGTATTTAAGAGAAAATTCTATTTATTTGCACTGAAAAATATACTGGAAACAAAAGGAAACCAACAAAGCCAGCCCAAATCATCACTGTCTTCACATCTGTTTTATAGAATCATAGAATGGTTTGGGTTGGAATGTACCTTAAAGTTTATCTAGTTCCAAACCCCTGCCATCCAACCTGGCTTTGAACACTTCTGGGGATGCAGCATCTACAGCTTCTCTGGGCCACTTTTTCCAGTTTCTTGCTATCCCAAAGTAAAGATTTCCTCCCTAATACGCAATCTAAACCTAATATGCAATCTAAACTCTCCTTCAGCTTAAACTCATTCATTGCCCCTTGAGCTATCAATTACCCATCCTTGCCAAAAGTCCCTCTCCAGCTTTATTGTAAGCTTCCTTCAGGTACTGAAAGGCCATCATATGATTTCCCTGGAGCCTTCTCTTCTCCAAGCTGGACAACCCCAACTCTCTCGGCCTTTCCTCCTGGGAGAATTGTTCCATTCCTCTAATCAACTTTGTGGCTTTCCTCTGGACTTGCTTCAGTGGGACTAAGTTCTTCCTGTGTGGGGAACCCAGAGGTATTGCTGGGAATTGTAAACCAACCAGCCCAACAAACAAAAAA
>VYXC01005077.1:108711-133960 GCA_013397175.1 Platysteira castanea
AAAAAACCCTTGAAGATGAGCTCTTTTTTACTATTTAAAGAAATTCATGTGTTAAATCATCTAAATGTTGGGTTCTTCATGTCTCTGTTGTTGGGGTTTTTTGGTTGGTTTCAAATCAATGCAGTAGGGTACCTGGTAAAATCTCCTTGTTTGTCCCACCTGAGTATAACAAAAGTAAGGCAGGCAATGGATTTTCCACAGCTCTGGAAATGTCCCATTTATCACATGAAAATTGCCTCTTGTTTTTCTGGTCCGGGTATATTTAAATACAGTTATGTTAGCATTGCTACATATCTCCATGTGCATTCCAAAGGGGACAGCAACAGGCACAGCCCCATTATTTGAGGTTGTGACTTGTTTTGAGGCACACATCCCAGAATGATGGCTGCTTTGCTTCATAACTCAGCCATCCCCCTTGAGCTGTCTGCAAGCCAGGCTTAAACCTACACTACAGATTTCCACAGCCAAAGGTTTGCTGTCAGATGAGCCGTACTGGTTCATGACAAAATTGCTGTGACATTATGGCTTTAATAGACACTGGCAATACCATCATCAGTCATGGATACTATATTTAAGCTGGAAAACACTTGTGTAGCTTAGAAAAGAGAAAAAACATTTAATACCTACATAACAAGTGAGAGTATATGTTTGTAGTCTTTTGGTGTAGAGAAGTTTTGAAAGCAGTAATTTGCTGGTAAAGACTATCAAGAGGATGCCTGCAGAATTTAAAACAAGTAAGAAGGTGAATGGCAAAGAATCAGGGGCTCTGGCCTTTTTCTTCATTCTGTATTTATTAATCATTTTATGACATTGTGGAACAGAAACAATTGTTCACAGGACACAAAGTGTTATGCAATAATTTAGGAAATGCTCTTCCCTCAGGTATTTACATCCTTTTCTTCTAGACATTGCAATCCCAGACATCCTTTGTAAAAAAGAAAAAATAAATTTAAAGGTTCTGAAATGATACCATCAGAAAAGTAATGGTTTTTTCAGCAGATTTCTGAAACCCCATTCCAGATCCCCAGCTCGAAGGAAATTAAAAAAAGGCAATGGTTTCACAGCATTATTTGTGACTAGCAGGTTTCAATCAAAGCCAATTGAAGCTCCAGGCCAACATTGCACTGTACTCTGGGCAATGTCTATCACTGAGAACAAAATACGGTTTACAAAGGGGAAAGGTTCCCACAAATCACAGTCCAGACACACTAGATTTTCTAACTGTCTAGACAAATAGGATCATCCCCGTGCCAATGTTAATAAACTTTCACACATTCCAGTAAACACTTGGTAGCTCCATCTCTCTGTCAGTCATTTCTAGCCCCTAATGAGAATGCTTTTAGCTGTTGATATTTGACTGTTAACACCAATTCCCTTAACTCAATGTCCCTTTGCCAAGCAAACAGCTTCAGCCTGGACATTATGCGTGGTAGAAATCTACAATTCCCATTATCAGTGACTGCATTTATATTTGAAGACTAAAGGATTAAGAAAGCTTAGGGAGAGAATATTCTTGGTAGCTGATTTGAACAAGGAAAAGTGTTAACCCTGGCAAGCAGATATTGAGTTGAAAATAAGGCAATTAGAGAGAAACTAATTTTTTTATAGCACAAGTTTAACAGAATTAAGTCTATACGACTTCACACATTAACAACATTCTTGCATTTGCCAAGCAACAATAAGAAAACCACCAGACTTTAATTCCTCTAATATGTTTCTAATGGCAATGAATGTGTCCCTAAATATCAGTGGTCTTGTACCAGGGAAATTACAATTGTGCAGTCAGATAGTTTCATAAACAAACACTTGTACAATGAATCTATTATATACCTCCTCTCTCTAAAAAACAAGGAGGCTATGCTTTTTGCTATAATTAGATAATAATATAACATTTAAATAACTTCTCAATTGCTTATTTGGGTTCAAACATGCTGACTTAAATCTGATTAAGCAATTATGAACAAATTTTCTGTTATTTTGACCAGTCTATTAGCCATCTAATTTGGTTCCTGAGGATAGTAGATAAAAAATAACAACTAAAGCTATTTCAACTCCATAGCTGGGATACAGCAGCAGATTACCAATTAGACTCAGAAGATGAATTACCAGTAGATTTCATCTTCCTTAAATAAATACCAATTTAAGTCAAGTAGGTCTGAAAATCACTGCATGCTGAGGAGTAGCTGCATTGCTACCTTTAATGGAAAATTAACAGTGGGCTAGAAGATATGTGAAGGAGCTGAGGACATTTTTTGTTTTCAGTGGATTAGGGCTCAGCTGCTTCAGGCATAGTATAGGTAGATGAAAGGAGCACTGAAAATCTGGAGCAGGAGTCCAAAACTTCTGCACTGCCACAGAGAACAGGACATTATTTAATATTCACATCCATGTCTGCCAGACTTGACCAACAGACTTTTCAAAATTCACAAAAATTGAGGGTATAACAATAAAATGATAGTGCACTTAAAATTACATTTTCTCAGTATCCAAAAAAGTCTGTTCATCCAGAGAAGTAATTGTTGCCCATTTAATTGCAGGACTATTTATGTTGTTAATTGCATCTTGTTATAGTTTAAATACAGTTGCTTTGGATTTAACTTCATGATTTAAATGCAATCATGTAATAGACTTGGTTATAAGAAACATATAATTACTACATAGGCTGGGAAGCTGGATTAGCATTGCAACATAAATAAGGGAGACTTTACTGCTCCTGATAGTAACACTGAGCAAACACTTAAATTGCTGACAAATTTTTACTTGTTCCTTTGGTCATTATCTGAATGGTTTGTGGACATTTTCTTCAGTATGGAAAATGAAGATTTCATGTCACAAGTGCTGTAAATGGCCAGGTAATGGGGAGCCATTAGCAGCAGGCTGAGCACATAAATCCAGCCCGTGAAATAAAACCAGCCTGCACTGAGATCACACCTGCTCTCCACCTTGCAGATCGCCCTTTGCAGTTCTAACCTTTTTCTTCACAAGACCCGTGTATCCTTAGGTATGTCCCCTTCTCCCTCGGTGTTCAAGTCTGGTAAAGTTTAGTGGCTACTGGCCTAGAGGTGGACTAGAAATTCCTGTTGGTCCCTGCTACCATCCTGGTTCAATACTGCCTCTAAGATGGAGCAGTCACTTCCTAGAAATACCTTTCTGCTCTAAACCAAAATGCTCAAAGTGTCAAAGTCAATGGGCAGTATTGAAACCTGCAACTGGGCTGTCTGTCAGCACTCCTGTGCCCTCTCTGGAATACCAGTTCCTATCCCACTGAGCCCTGTTCTTCAGCCATGTTAGCCTGTTCTAACAGCCCTTTTAGCCTGAACCACTGGTTATTTAAGTGAATACCACTGGGCTGTGAATAGCAGCAGCTAAAATAACACAGATAATCAATTACCTGTCCCCTAGTAAGGTATTAATTAAATTAATATCTCCCACTAGTTTCAATACTGCCCATTGACTTTGACAAAATCAAACTGGATGTAGCAAGCTCCCTTCAGCTCCCATGTCACATAGCTAATTTAATCAAGGCAACCAGACTATCTTATTCATTTATCACAAAAATAAAGATGTGATCCCTTGAATATAACATGACTGAAATTGCTGGATTCAGATAGAAGTAAACATCAGACATCTTTAGCCCACTGGCGAAAAAAAAAAAAAAAAAAAATCCAGCATCAGAACAGCAGCGTGTCGAGTTTTACTTGTAGATAAATGGAACAGCTATAATAAATGTGAACTCTGTCTAAAGGAGATTATGTGAGAACAAATAAAGTATCATTAGTTCTGCAAAATGTTTTACAGATATCTTTTATCCCTGCCTACCCTGAGCTACTTTCTAATTGTCTGATTTTGGCAACCACAGCCCTTGGAGGTTCTAATCTCAATGGTTTAGGACAGTCAAATCTACAGGTTTCGTGAAAAAAACACATTTTGCATGATTTAGACTTAGTAGGGAGAGACGGTAGGCTGATCAGTCATACGTAGAAATAAATAGGAACAGTGAAAATTTGAAACCACCTTAACATATATTTCGGGAAAACAGTGGTTGCTGCAAATATTTGCAATTTAAATCTCAGCAATTTTCATCTCTTTTTATGGAAAGTCCTTCCAGCATTTTTTGAAGGATTGGTTATATGTTAAAAGAGAGACTTCTTCTACTGGGGTAAACTATCTTTCAAATATTTCTGACTCAAGCATAAATCCATTTACCTTTCACAGGCTGTTTTGTAGTTCTTTTTGTGGTGCTCATTAATTAATAAACAAAATCTACTGCATTTAAGACAGCCTGTTTTTCACTCAGCTTTATTGCCTTTCATTTCTTCTTTGAGATTTCACCAACTTATCAAGGGTAGGACTGTGAAAAATAGTACAAAACTATAATCAGAAAAGCCAAAGTGCTTAGGAGAAGTTAATGAAAATCTCCAGGTAGCCCAAATTAAGGCAGTTTAGAGATGTCAGTTTGCTCTTGTCCCACACTGAAACATTTGTCTTTCAAACACTCCTTCGAATATTTTCATGAGAGTTATTTATGTTGGAAGATCTAAAGCACTGCAGGAGAGAAGTAATGTATGCAGCTCTCCCTTTCCCCAACAAGGAATTGCTAGAGATGCAGAGCGAAAAGCAGGACAGCAAGGTACTGCATCACTTGACCATGATGTTTGGCTGCTCTCTTGCTCTCTAAGGCAGGGACCTTGGTCTGGCAATGGATAATGCACCTTCCCAGTATGCAGAAGTTATTTTGAATAGCAAAGGGGTTAAGCAAGGACTGAAGGACATACCTAAGCCTTACCTCACCTGAGCAGTCGGAAGAAAAGCTCCAATATGATTTTAGTTTTATAGGCAGAATCCTGAGTGGAGGTGGAGACTAATTCTTTAGAAAGTAACTTTTTCACAAAATTGACTCCATTTGTATTAGTTGATATTTTTTGCTAAGCTTGAACTCCTGAAAACACTTCATTCCAAAAGCTTAGACTATGGAAACAAAATCAGAAGCAACTTGAACAGGAAGCAGGTATTGGAATAAAGAGAGGATCATTGGGCTATTTTCTGAGTAAAGCTGGATAGAGGCATTTCCAGGGGAGGTGGGAAGCATTCAGTGGTGGTGTGCCCCCTGCTTACCACCTTCTGAGCACTTTCAGCTTGTGAGGGTTGCTTTCACCTTTGAGCAAAGCAGGAGTTGAAGAGGGATGCTGAGAACCATGGTGCACTGCCTCTCTGCATTTGCCTTAAGAAAGAGGCATGCAGAGCCAAGGCAATAAACACACCAGACAGTATAGAGAGGAGACAGGATTTGTCCTGTGCCTGCTATTCTCTCTTTCCTTGTCACAGAGGTAACTAGTGGGGCAGAGGAGGAATTAACACCTCTTTTCCAGATCCACTTGAAGATATCTTCAGGCAGTTCTACAAACTGTCCTGGAGCACTTTCCAATATCATGCCTGTTGTCTCTTTCCACTACAAGGAACATAATCGTCAACATTTTGCCAGTATGGGAAAAAAGTCTTTTCTGTGCTAGAGGACCAAAACAGGATTGACATTCTCAAGGACCTATCAAATGCATCATGCAGATCATCTCATTTTATGAGCTCTTCCCTCAAAATACACAAAGAAAATATGAATATTTATATGGTATTTTTTTGTTTCTTTGAATAGCATTTTCAAAAAAAAGTGACACAGCTCGCTGTCTAAATTATATCCAACAGTCATATTTCGGACCTGAAAAGACTTTCCAAAATCCTATCTATTGATTTAAGGCATGCTCACTGATATCACAATATTAATATTTTCCAGCTGTAAGTGCCATGGATCTGTAAGGGGAGCAGAGAAAGGCCAGTCCAGGCTCTCATAAACTCTTTATCCTACATTTGATCAGTCATATCAGAATTAGGTATGGCTTTATAAACTATCTGTGCATTTAGATCTTCATCATCCCAGCACGGAAAGTGTTATTGGTAAAAGCAAAAAAAAGCTGTTGAAAAAGACCACTATGGCTGCCAGGATTGATCTGTACCTCTCCAGTGGGCTCTCTGTAAGTGATGTTTCACTTCAGGCACATAAAGGGATAGGTACAGTGAGTGCATAGGGCTCTCCAGGTGCCCCAGGCAGTGGGGGGGAAGTGTATGGCAGAAACAATAGTTCTTCTTGTGGAATGTGTTCTTTCGCTTTTTGGTGAATATGAAAAGGTTGCTTTTAATACCTGCTGCCCTTTTCTGAGCAGAGCTGTGGACCTCCTCTGGGCTGATAATGACTTCAGTACTCTCACAGCTTATTCCTTCTCAGGCATTCAAGATAGAAAGTCCCATTTTCAGCAATTTCAGAAACAGTGATCTGAGACTACAGCAGTGAGGAATGACTCAATTACTCAGACCTGTTAGGGAATACATGCTAAGCAAATGTATCTATCTTATTTAAAAACCCACCTTCAAGTTCGATGAAAACCAGAGAAATTATATTACTTTCCTTAGGAATCTCCTCTTTATGGAATATAAGCATATATCAATTGCTGATAATGCGAATTATGTGTATATACACAAAGTGGAAGAACAGAACAATAAATATTTACTGTCAACCCACTGTATTTTTTTTCAGAGCAAATGTAATTATATTAATATATATATGTGTATGCTTTGCAAGATTTTTTTTTTAATGCCTGGATAACATCTTTCTGCTACATTTGAAGGCCAAAACAGAGCTCTGATCACAACAGTACCTTTGGTAAGAATATGTGCTCTTCTGTAGCAGCATGAATCCAAGAAAGACCGAAAAGATAAAACAAAATCCTTTCACCTGATAATATATGATATCTAAATCACACAAATTTTAAGTTTCCTACTCACTGTGAAATGACAGCAACTTTCTGAGGAAGGAAAAACAGTCCTTGGCACAACACACAAGTTTTCTAACAACCCCAATCTCATTCAGAGGTCTTTGGAGAATTGGTTGGAAGATCAAACAGTATTTTGCAAAAATTTCCCAGCACATTTATTCTCCTTCAAATCTTTTTTTCTTGAGCAGACATCAACAGGATTTACTATCAAAAAAGTGATTTGGATGCTAAAGAGTTCTGCAAACTGTCACTTTTTTATTATTTGACTTGGTGATGAACCGAGCTGAAATCCACCATGACTAAGGAGAATACAAGTCTCTGCATCACCCCAGGAAAAGAGCAAGGAAAGAATTGTCAAAATGATTCCCTAAATGCACCCAGTCTTTTAATACTGAATTTATTACCTGGTCCTGAAACAGACTTTCTTACTCTTGCACACCTCACCGGCTCCTGGGACTGCAGGCAGATGTTACAGCTTTTGCTCTTTCTCCACCTTGTCTCAAGGGGAAGCCAGTTCAAAGTGAATAATCTGCTTTATATCAAAAATCACAGTCAAAGTAGAAAGAATAAACCCCCCTTAATCTGTCACTCAGCCACAGATATGATGCCACAGCCCCTTCCTTTAGCTCATCTATGCAACCCAAATAAATAAGAATCAGAGGGTGACATCTCCTATGAACAGGTGAGGGTGGAACTGTCAGATAAAAATACATCTGCATGGAGGGATTTACTGTGTATGAAAGACTCCTCTGTATGGAAGAAAAACAAAGACCCTTGGCCAAAACAAAAAAATGTATTCACCCTGTTCATACAACACTTTTCCATAATCAAGATTGAATTCTATACGGTGGTTTAGACAAAGGTGAATAACATAAAAACAAGGGAAACAGTGACAAGAGAGAGTCCCTACTCACAGTTCCATACCAGGATCAGTAAGGTTATACTCAGCAAGATGAAAATGCAGAGATATAATCCAGAAACCTTTTCTAACAACAGAAGTGGGGTTAGCCCACTTCAACACTCTCGTCAGAAAAAAAAAAAAGAAGGATAAAGCCAACAAACTCCACCATTTTTTTAGAAAAGAGAAGCAGCTAATTCCTGGCATGGTTTCTCTCACCGCTTGTTGCATCAGAGCACTTTGAGGAAGACATTTTTGGTTGCTTTGCCAAACAAGGCAATGAAAACATATTGTCAGTGTTGGTCAAAAATTCTGTGAAGAGTAATATGCTTCTAAAGCATGTGTAATTCTCAGGCTTTGGAAAGCAAATACTGTTTTGAAATAAAAAGACAGTATTTCCCTAGAAAATCATGCCCTTTTTTCTCAGCTTCCTTGATGTTTTTCTTTTTAAGCAGGAAATAAGGAAAAGTGAGAGAAAAAATATTTTGAAAATGTGTTTTCACCCCAGCTAGTACCACCCCACTCTGAAAAACACATCGGAGTATTTTACAAGGGGATAGTAACATCATTAGTTTTCTTTAGTCAGTATTCTCCCACTTCATATGCCATTTTATGCCTACACTGGCCAACTGTTAGAGAAGCTGGAATTGATCTTGATTTGTGCAGTGAATTTTCCCAGTCAGAATTATGTTTTTTCAATGAAGGAGATAAATTGCTGACATCTCAGTGAAATAAAAAATACGCAGTGGATTTTGATAAATATAGGAATGATCTTCCGTGAAGGTTTCCAGATGTGTACAAATTTGTGATTATTACACACACAAAAAAAAGATACAAGTAACAGCAGAAACTAAACTGAGTCAGTGACCCAACAAAAAGTTATTTTCCCAGTTAAATGTGACTGGAAATAATTGTTACAGGAAAATTTATCATAGTTTAGTTTGACAACCAAATGTCAGGAAAAAAATTTCGTTGCAAAGTCTCAGGCAGTTCAAGGAGACAATACTCTCCTTCAGAGCCACTCACTAGTAGAATAGATTCAGATACCTTCTCTTTAACCTGTAGAAAACATCCAATCTGTCTACAACAACTGACACTGCACCATTGTAGAAGACAAACTTGTAGATGGTGGAGGTTCCTGTCAATTTTAACTGTTGGGAATCTAAACAGAAAATTTTGTATTTTTTGTGGGCAGAGGGGAGTACAACTCAGATTTAAGAGAATATTAAATAAGGAAAGAAAGAAAAAGCTATTCGTTTTAAAGACAGTCATAGTAAAATGAGAACATTTATTTGCTATGAACTGGCAAAAAAAACCCCCAAACCAAACCACAACATTACCTTGCAAAAAATTGTAATTGTAATCTTGAGTGTAGACTACCACCTGCTCATATCTGAGAGCTTGGGGTGACAAGAGAAGTCCCCACTAATGCACAAGGACAGGAATGCACCAGTGCTCCAGAGTGTGTTTAAGCATCAGAAAAAAATGAGTGTACTGAGGAAATGGGTTAAGTACTGCTGTTTGCTCCATACAGCAAAACCCCAGAGACCTCCACGGTATGAAAAGTGAAGCCCTGGCAAAATCCAGGGAGCTCCTGAGCACTTCGGGCCAGCCCCTTCACCAGCTAATACAAGCACTGGCTTTCCGTCCCACCCCTCCTCATCCTGCAGAGCCCGTGAAAGCCCCGCGTGTCTGACACAGCCTTGTCACTTCATATCACACACAGGAACACACACCACCAAAGGCAGCTAAACTGACATTTCAAGCATGATCAGAAACATGTACTGATAAGTAGGATAAAAATACTGCTGCAAAATAATGGAGTCCTGCTGTTACTTGAACTGCTGAAGCCTTTATGTTCAAAGCAAGAAGCACTGATCCTGTAAAAGAGCTTTTGTTCTCAGAACTTGATGGGGGTTTATGCTTAACCAACAGTGTAGCAAGTTGCACATTTATATAGACTTTCCCAAACCATAGAATCATAGAATAACTTGAGCTGCAAGGATCATCCAGTCCAGCTCAGGGCCCTGCTCAGCACCATCCCCAAGAATCACAATGTGTGCCTGAGAACATTGCCCAAACACTTCTTGAGTTCTGTCAGGTTTGGTGATGTGATCACTGCCCTGGGCAGGCTGTTCCTGCCCAACCCACCTCTGGTGAAGAATCTTTTTCTAATATCCAACCTAAATCCCCCTGACACAACTTCAGGCCTTTCCCTCAGGTCCTACCACTGATCACCAAACCTGGCTGACAGAGTAGTTCTTTCAGATTTTAGGTACATGCAGCCTTAGTGATTTTTAACAAACTTCTTCATATCTAGACTCTAAAATCTGTCTGTCTGAAGAGTGACCTAATAATCAGGCAACCTTTCAGACTGAGGCAGAGTTTACTTTCTAATTATTTTCTGTTTATGAAAGCTGTCATTCATTCTCATTCCACATCCAACTGGAATATCCAAAATATTTTCTTTTTTTTTAGTCCACTTCTAATCCAATTCTGAACTTCATTCACATCCAGTATAATATAACAATTTCTTTTCTTGACCCTTATCAGACCAGAGAAGTGAAATTTATTTACATCAGTAGAAAACACACTGGTCTCTGTTCAGCTGAAATATGGAGCACTGTTATGGACACAGTCCATTTTGCTTCAATATTAAAGGAATATTCTTTCCACTGGAAGGAAAGTGCTGAAAATCAGCCCACTGTATTTCCTTCAGCTGTATTTTAAGCTAATTACTGCTTAAGCTTACAGTTCTGCATTTTTTTCCCTAATTTGAGGGATGCTGGGAAAAAAAAAACTGCTAAAGAGAAGTTCTTGTTTGTTTGCTTTAACATAATGATGGTTGTGACAAGCTCTTTATTGTTTGATTATTTTCTGGTCGAACTAGCCACAGAATTAAGATTGCTAAATTTTAATTTCTCAGCAGCTTATAGCTGAATTCAAATTTTAATTGGCTGCTTGGTGTTTTAGAGCAATAAATTAATCTTTGTGAATCATCCTAACTGGCATGTTTTAGTGATCCAAGTAATTTACTTACATAATTTATTTCTTTGTATTTGAAGGAAAAGTACATATAAATGTCTTTATGTGAAATTCCCATGCAGCACAATAATTGCAGGCAAACTTCTGCCTTCAGAAACTGATATTCTAGAAGATCTGGGATCACAAGAGAATATTTTTTAAAAGGTCTGTATTTCTTTCCTCCTCAATAAAATTGACTTTTAATTAAAGCACAGTGTTTAAAAGATTACAAGCTAACTATCAAACAAAAGAGGAATCTAAAGAAGAAACAACATGAAAGCTGTCGGGGTTTAGTCCTGCCTGAAGCCCTTGTTTGTGTGCTCTTTTTCCCAGGGACAGTGTGTGTGCGGGCAGGAGCCACCCCACAGCCCTCACTGCGCAGCTCAGACCCCACAGCCCTGGGCTGAGCCCGGCCCCAAGGCTGAGCTCACACCAGCGAGGCATTGCCAGCCCCTACCCTGGGCACCCAAGGGCACAATCAGTGTTACAGCACTGATCAGGAGCAGCCCCAGCGGGAGCGATCCTCTGCCTCGCTATTTCTCACTACCCCTCCCACGCTCAGAGGCCAGGAAAAGCTCCTGATCTCAGATGTCAGGAATACTGAGCTGGTTGTTTTATTGGCAATGTACTGCAGTTACCTCTGCTCTCTCTGCTTAGGTCTTTGGTGTAAGAGCTTTCAGAGTACATTGCTGAACCCTCAGATAAGAGCAATCACCATGGATGGCTTTTCTCCTGATGCAGGCAACTGAGAAGGAAACCACATGTGACAAAGGCTGATGTGGCTAAACACGAATCCTTTATTGCATAAATCAACTTCATGTTGTTTATCCAGTCAGTATAAAAATTCACTTACAGATTTTATTTGTTTAACTGCACATTTTATTCTGCTTAGTGAATAGCAATCTGCCTGACCTTACATGTACTCTGCAACTGTGGGCAAGGGAATGATTTTAGTAACAGGACAAGAAAGAACATATTTCTCCTTCTACTCCTTGAAAACATGGTCACTAGACCATCCCCACTGCTGGCAGATTTCATTATTGCCAGAGAGGATATATTAATTTCTGTTGCATTTCTGCATCCCACTTGAGGAACCAGTATTCCAGATGTCATAATCACAGAATATTAAAAGCTAAGAGAATCAGAACAAAGATTTCCAAAGCTGAAAAATTTACTCAGAGTCTCCATTAATTTAAATGGCTAATCTATTTCAAATACTAAAATCTAAACCCTTTTAATTGGATCCCCATCCTGGAGATGACTTGTACAGAGGGCAACTGCTTTCCATTATTTTCTCAGTAATGTTTATTTCTGAGTTTTCTGCACTACTTTTACGATTCAGCTATCATTGAAGTAAGTGATAAACAGAGCCTGTGAAAAGCAAAACAACCCACAATCCTTGGCAGGTAGAAGTGAGTGAGGAAAATTCTCAGATTGTATCAGAGCAGGTTTTCAAAGTGCCCAGCAACCATCAGCTGGCAGCATTTGCAAATGCCACATCTGGTCACCTATTTCCAGGCCTAATTGGGAGTCACTTGGGATACTGAGATCTGGATATTAAAATGTTTTTGAAGTTTGTTCTGTATTTCTGCTTAAAAACAGCTGTGTTGGCTTGCAAAGTCGGCATTTGCATATTGTTGAGTGTGTGGAAAGCCACTCTTTCCAGTTCATCTTCAAGAGTCCTAGAGACAAATCCTGTGTGAGTGTTGTGACGGCAAATTCTGCCAGCGTTTGTGAGGCAGGAGGCTGTCACTTCACTTTATACTGCATCTAATCAGTGCTCAGGTGGGAATTAAAGTGGTTACAGTTTGCTATTAAAAAGACATGGGTGGGTAGATATTTTTGATTTTAGAGTCTGCTTAGCCCTGGCGAGGAATGCCATTAAAAGCATCCTGCTTTGGAACCTCAAACTGTTTTGTTTTTTTTTTTAAGTGACTGCAATCTCCCTCTTCTCCTCCCTGCCCAATCAGACAAGGAAGCATCAGCACTGTCAAACTCCAGAGATAAAGTCTGATTTCTCAGCAAAGCTTGCAGCTATGGAAGCATAATTTTGTGGGATAGTTTTGTTTAAACAAGTTGCAAACCACTTATGAAAGGCAAATGCACAGCACCACAGTAGGCAACGCTAAATGCAGACTGGCCCTTCTTCCCTAAAAAAACCAGAAAGTCACTGCTGCATCTTTTCATACAGGCAGATACAAGGGAACTGCTGGAGGGAAGACAGCCCATCAGAGCCTCGCTGACTTCATCAGTGCAATGGGTTTAGTCCAAAGCAGCACGGTCGCTGCACTCAGTCCAGCTGTGGGATTTTGCAGCAGCCAAGCCAAGGTGAAGCAGAGTTAGACCAAAGCAAGTGTTTTGTGTTTCAGCTTCACAGAATTCTTGAATGTTTTCAAGCCCATTCAGCAAGAACTGCCGCTGATCATCTCCCTATTCCTCAGCAAAATCTGCCTTTTGATCACATGCATTTTCCAGGTGACCTCAGTGGAACATAGGAGATATGGGGTAGAGGGGGAGAAGGAAGGACCAGAGAGAGAACAAGAGGATAAATCTAAGGTGTAATTCCTTGTGAAATGCTCTATATTTGACTCTTCTCATCCCTCCTATTTTCTTCAGCTTCTACAACCAGAATTCAGTTAAGACTTGTGGAACAATTATTAACTTTATAGATTAAGACTTTCCAGTGCCAAGCGCATGATATGAAAGTAATTGCTGCTTAAAAAAGGACATCGAGTAAAAAACTTGTATTGCTAAAATAAACTGCACTTTCAAGTGGCATCATTTCTTTTTATGGAAATTTTACACACGGAATTGTTGTACAAGACAATCTATTCTTTTTAATCCTCAACCTCTAAACTTGAAATTGCATTTTCATATTATATAGACACTCAAGGGACATTTTGTTTTACATGTAGTCTATAAATTGTTTGAGGCATGGGCAATTTCTTTTGGTCTCCTTGTACTGCAGTCAGTAAGCACCATGACAAAATAACAGACCAGTGAACATCTTGTTTGAGAGTTAACAAGTCCGGTCAGGAATCAGACCAAGCAGGCAATTAGGAAAAGTTTCTAAGGGCAGCCATGTCCCTGCCCTGGCAGTAACACGGAACCCATCCCTGCATAAATAGCAGCTTGGAAATCTACAAAGTAATAAGCAGACATGAATATTTCCCTTGGCCTTATCTGTGATACAATGGCAGCATTTGCTCATTTGAGCATAACATGCTCATAACTACAGATCTGCACCCCTAAGCAGAGCAGGAGGCTGGAATGTCAGTGTCACCCAGCAAACATCTGAATAACTAAAGAAACACAGCTCATCACTGCATAGATCACCCTCTGGAAACAAAAGTCAGTCTTTTCTGCTTAGTACATGCTATTTTCGAAATGACACTGATGAGTGAATTAAACATCAAAGTAATGAAATACCCACTGATAATGCTAAATAATGTCCAAATTCAGGAAGGTCCTATAGCCAACTGCATCACTAATCACTACTCAGTGTGCAGCTCCTGAAAGAAGTAATGATAAATACTGTGGGCTTTCTCCAAAGAAACTTTTTCCATTGTCATGGTAGGACCATGTTTCCGGAGCAATTTATGACCACAGTCTTTTGGTTAGCACTTCCACTCATCCTGTAATTGCACCTCAACTTCCAGTGCAGAATTGTGCCTGTAAGCCTTCACAGGTTGTTCAATCCATGTGATGTGAGCTGGGAGCCTGTCAAGACCTGGCAAGGGTTTCACTCTTTCGCGCACATGGAAGCAAGGGACAAGTTTTTCCTGAGACTGAGAAAGCCTGAGTGGGAGAACCAGCAGCAGCATAAAAGAAGCTGAGACAGCTCCAGAGGATCAGTCAAAGCAGCCAGAATACTGCATGCAGCAAGTAACATTTAAAAGGCTTTTGAGAAAATAGCTGCAGTTTCAGCTACCACATCAACTGAATAGCCCCCTACACAGCCCTAAAACACATGAAATAAAATACTTTTCTTACAGTGTGCCAGGAAAAGAACTGAAACAACTATCAGAATGAGGGTGCACCTTCCTAAGCAATTCATTTTGTAGTGTCAATACTTTTCTGACACAAACTTCCTTCCTGTCTGCTTTTAAAGTGCTTTAGTTTGTGCTTTGCCTGACCCCAGCTGGAGCTTCCCCAGAGAAACCCTTATGGAAACTACACACCAGCAAACCCAACAGCCAGGCAAAGACCATGACTGCAATATCCCATATCCCAGTTTGCAAAATCAGACTTTGAAATAAGATTACCAGCCTAGCCCTAGGTGGCACAAATGATCACTAGGGATGACAGGTCCTTGAACTGTACTGCTTTGCTCTACAACAGCTCTTGCTGTGCTAAATGGATTGCTACTGCAGATATAGCCTGGGGATGCTACAGGAAAATACTTCACAACAATTATTTGATGTTGCAGAAATTACTCCTGAGGGCTACTCTCAGACCTATATCTCCAGCACATCCCTCCAGTACTGTCCTGTTATTCTGATCTCCTGCACTGACATTTTTGTTAAGCCTTTTAATGTTGAACTTACGTTTCTGGGTAAGAGCATTTGACTTTGTCTGTCAAGCTAGTGAGTAAAGATTAGCATTCTAGGATTTAAAAGTGCATTTTAACTGTAGATATGGAAATGGAAATCAACATTAGAAACAAAACTTGTTGTTCCACCAAGCGACCCCAGGAAGCTCTGCATTCTGGAACTGATGTCCAGAGAAATAGATCTTAGAGACAAATGTCTAAATGCAAGAGCTTCTAGAGGAAGTCATGATTTTGCTTCAGATTAGGGCAGGTGGAGTCATAAAATTCGTCTCTTCAGTCAGTCTCTGTGACAACTTTGGTTTTTATCCTCCCAATAAAATCAGATGCCTTTTTTTTTTTNNNTTTTTTTTTGGGTGGGGTTTTATTTTCACTTTTCCTTCACAATCTCCAGTTTAAAACCAAATCAGATTTCCAAAGACAAACTGATTCTTTTCTATGGCCTAAACTCCTTAAAATTTCATTTCCCCACCCACAATAAACCCTGCACATCCTAACTCAATACCTGAAGCTTGATTTTCAAAGAAAGGGGAATATATAGCATGTTAAACTTTTAAAGAAACAGCTCCTAAGTTTAGAGCTATTATAATAATGTGTTTACTCTAAAAATAGTCAAAGACAATAGCCAAATCACATGTCCTGTTTCAGCAGAAGTGGATGAGAAAAGAGGAATTAGATCCTTCACAAAAAAAAAGGGAGAAAAATCTGACTGAAGAAAGCTCTGGTGTTCCTGATTTTTGCTTACTAAGAGAGTGAGTTTGGGACACATCCATCCTTTGCTTTCATTGTACTTCCAGGAAGAGCAGCTCAGTTCTTCCTTTTACACTACAGGTCATTCATCATTTCTCCTATCTGAAATTTAATATATTTACACATAATTATTTTTCCAATCAAAATAGTCAGGTAGTACTGCTAACTCAGAATTCAGTCACGTACCCAAAAAGAAAACAGGCCAGTATTTATGTACCTATGCTTCTGCAGCACCTGTGACTCTTAATCAAAGACTGGAGCCCTCCCTTGCGCTATGTGGTGCAAACACCCTAAACCAGTGTGTTCTTGCCCCCAAGGGTTTGCAATCTAAATGTAAGAGGGGAGACAGCAAGTGGGAAATACAGTGGAAAGTACATGTGCACCCCAGAAAGGCTTCCTTAAGCCACAGAAAACATGTCTGCTAAACATTTTCTGAGCAGCATGCAGCTTCTGGGAACAAAATTAGATCACTCCTTCTCAAGAGACAAGGAGGTGGCTCTTTCCTGCAAAACACCATTGTTCACCTTTCCTGAGGATAACCACCTGGGAACTGTGATAATGGAATGGTTGTATAGGCACAGGTAGTAATAAACTGCTACAGAAAGGCATTGCTTCAGGGCTAGAAATGCCCACCACCACTTATAAATTGGCAGGCTCTCGCCATCACATCAGGCTCCCCTTTAATCTCACCCCCCACCATCCTGCTGTTCCCTCCAAGCCCAGTTCCTGCCACAAGGCTAAGCAGGTAGCGAGCAAGGGATGTTTGGGTTCAGGATGGCTTGTTAAGTCAGGGCAGAAATTAGAGGAACTTGCATGACAGCACAAAAGGAACATTTTATGGTGTGTTGATTCTTGCATTGGAAAAGGTATTGATCAAGGACTGTGGAACAGGAAATCATGCTTTAAGTGCAATGCATGTAGCATCAAGTGCAATTTTCTTGGAGAAAATATGGAGGATTGTATATTAAAGCCATTTTCTTATAAACTTTTTTTGCTGCCTTTTAACTCGTCCACATCAATTGCTGTGCAGGAAATACAGTGAATTTTGTTTCTCTGAGCCCTCAAGTGGAGAATTTGCCTTTTTCCTTTCAACTCATCTTCCCAAATCTTTTGTATGCTTACTTGATGAAAAGGTTGTCAGAGGTGAATTTACTGAGAGCCTGATCAAATCAGCTTTCCAGATACACTTTACATGAAAAATGTCTTATTACAATATCAGTAACTACTTCCACACAGGAAAGAAAGGCTCCCATTGAAGCTGAGTTGTGGAAAGCACACCCATGCCTTAAGCAGCTGTGCACAACCACTAATCCACAGAAAGCAAACAGTCCAGGCAACACACTGCTGTGCCTGAGCTTTCCTTCCTGCTGTAGCACTGCAAAACATTTGCTTTGGGTGCAGCAGTCACCAGGCACCCTTGAGCTGGTCCTCAGAGAGAAATCATTTCCTACGTTGTATAGGCAGGGAGGTTAAGGTACAGAGCGTACAGATGAGAAAGTGGAGAACCAAACTCAACCTCTACCTATAGTTTAGAGTAGGGTAAATAGAATAACTATTAAGTAATAATTTAATAACTTAAGATTGCTTCCTCATCATTCATTACAAAAAAATCTCTTTTGAGGGGAAAATTATTCTAGCTTCTTTGAGCTATGACTGAAAATGTACAAGTGGCATCACTGTGCATTCCTTTCACAGCCCTGATTCTCAAGATAATTTATCTTTTTCTAAAGATTTAGTGGTATTGAATAGTATTGGTAAGACTGTTTATAAATCCCAGAAAAAATTGAAACACAAGCTTACAAACAACGATAAGTGATTAGACAGTCCCTTGACACCGCACAAAAACACATATGTTATTTTTCAGGAATATTTCTCACCTATAAAACCCACTTGCTTACCCTGACTTATCTTCTTTAGAACCTCAGCTTTCTAACAGACATAAATCTTTCTCACAATATAAATTTACAAGCAGTTATCTTGGTACCTATGATGCTTACTTACTCACTTGCTCCTTTCTTGTCTTCCTCCCACTGCTATAACCAAGCACAAAAAACCTTAACTAACAACACCTCAAACTTATAGCCTCCCAATTCCCATAATACACTGGAACATGAGGCATGGAACCTATATAAGTTTGTTTTCTTAAGCGCTTTTTCTTTTTTGAAAACAAAGTTGTTTTTTAAGGGAAGGGTATGTGCTAGTTTGGAGTTAAGATTACAGTAAGTTTTATAGGTTTTTTTAAAATTCAACACTACAAAACTAGTGAGAAGAGAGTGAGCCAAGGGATGGTGGAAGCAAAAGGACAAGTAGCTCTTTAGTTCAGCTGTAAGATGTTAAGAGATGAAAACTCGATCTTGATTTTAGGGTAACAAGTGGTTTTATAAATAATTATTGCACTTATTTTGAGAATCTTTTCGTTTAGGCTAGAACCTACCTATATACAGGTTACTACTGGAAGGTCTTTCCTAGCAGCAGAGCAATCTACAGTCTAATCTGTAGAGACTCCCTTTGCTGCCTACTCTCCTCTAAGTTCCTAATATGTTGCTGCAAGAAAGAAGGTGGTGTGGGTTTCTCACTGTTTCCTATAAGGACAGTGTCAATATTTGTAGCGAGGGTGCACCTGTGATTGTTTAAGAATTGGTATTTATAGTTTAGAAAAATGTCTCTATGTTTAGGGAATTGAAATGTTCATCATGGCTTATTTCTACTGGCACTTCTTATTAGATTCGTTCTCTTCTTGTCGTTTCTGTTTGCGAAAGAAGTCCCAGGGGTCTTTGTCAGGAATATTGCCCCCTGTGGAGGGGTTGAGGACTGGTTTTCAAGCCTTAGCAGGTACATTTCTAGTACATGAGGCAAAGTGCTCTGCAGAGCTCTTTTATTCTTGCTAGTATCTGGTTGCACCTGGCAGAACCTTGTGAATCTTCATGCTATTTCCTGTATTATTTAGCTTCAAGAGTGTGAGGGCATATGCTGGAAGAGAGAGACAGAATATTCATTTTCTCTGGGTTTGAACCCAAGAGTTTCTGCAGCTCATCTTGTGTGTTTAGCTTTGGTAGATGTCCACATAATTCTCCATTTTCATCACTTCTTCACAGCAAAAGCTTCATGTAGGAGAGAAACATAATGAGCCAAGCAGCTACAATTTTTGTCACGTATGTGCCACTCAGTAGGGATGGATCACTTGTGACCAGGTTATTTGGAGGAATAGGAGGGTAGACCAGCAAACAGAAATCGACAGCCTAATGTAACTGAAGTGACTCTGTACAGACAGAAGGAAAAACTACACTTGTATCTTGCTTAGCAATAAGTCTAAACATCAGTAGCAAATGCTCTTTGGGGACAGGAATTTTCTGTGGTCTGTGGAGGATTGGCCTGAAGGAGTATAAAATACTGTACCTGCCTCCCACACGTGGTGTAAGGCTTAATAAATAGTTGCAAGGTGATTGAAGATTCTGGCAGGAAAGGGACTATTACAAATGTGGAGTGCTATCATCAATCTAACATGCTAAAAGTATTAATTTCGTTGCCTCTGATAAAGTGTCTTGTTAATGAGCTATTTCACAAATGTCTAAATGAACTCCATGGAAAATGATTTATGGTTATGTTTCCAAAGAAACAAACGCTCCCTCAGGGAACAAAGTCCTTAAGTTCTACTGTTACTTTAACAGTTCTTTTTTCCTTCTGCCAAAGCAACTTAAAAAAAAGCAGTTCCACTGATGTTAATATAAATATGATGAGTAAAACTAGCTAGGGACCAAGTTTCTCAGTGCTGCATCTCAGTGCACTCCTGTAGTTTGCTGTGTCCTGTAGTTTGCCATCTTTAATGTCCTGCTCAAGCTTATTGCAATAACTGTGAATACTGGCCAGTTTCAAAATACTGCAAATATATTATTTGTGTCATTGAAAGTATTTTATAAAATACGAGGCAAATCCTACAGACAACCTCCATTATCTCCTTGTGTCTGCAAGGCAAATATCTCACTTTAAATCAATGGACATCATATTCTATTAAAAAATAGTTTTGCAGATCATTCCTTGTGTGGTTGTTGAATTCACTGCCCAAGAGAGACCAGAGAAACAATTCATTTTGGCAAGTACCGTTCATCTTTTATGTTTCAGTCCCTGCATTGTGTTGTTTGGCTGTCTATGTACTAGAGTAGCAACAATCACTGTAGCTGAACAGGAGGCTGAGGCAGTCATTCCTCTTGTGGTAAAGCACTGCTTTCCAGAGTCTCTGGGAATCTGCAAACCCCATGAACAAAATGTTTTTATGTTTTCAGATAGGTTTCTGTGTTCTCGCTGATTGTTCATGAAGTAGTTTGGATGCTACACATGCTTTGACTGATACAGTGACTCTTCAAAAGAGACTTGATCAAAGTTGTTGTCTGTCTAACACAACCAAAGGTAGTAGTGGAGTAGTGTGGATACCTTGACATTTGAACTGAAACATGACTTGGAAAATATGAAGAGCGTGTTCTAGATCTGGTATAAGAATGCAAGGAATAAAACCATATATTTTCATGCTGGAATAACTTTGCACAAATAGGGAGAAGTTACTAATCCTTTGAATGGCTTGTTAGTGCATGGTCCACTGAAATTAAAGAATAGCTTCTAAACATGCATAATTCTACATATTTTTTTTCAAAAATTAAACCACTGTCAGTTGAGAAAAGAAGCCTTTATTAATTGTGTGGTAGATAAATACTTATGTTTCATGCTGGGGAAGAATTAGGTGTTAATGACTTGCTAGGGTTAGAGCTGTTTTAGAGGAAATGCTGGGAGTAATGCAAGAGGTGTAATACGTAAAAATTGAAAACCTGCTGCTTTGCGTTATGGTATGGTCATGAAATATGATGTGAGCAGTTTAACTCCTTTATGTGGGTTAATGCATTTGCTTGCACTTCTCAGCTGTGACAACGTCAGCCAAAGACTTTGACCTTCAGAACTGGAAAAGAGTGGCACTAAAACTCATAGTTAACCACCCACAAACAGAAGAGAATTGATTTCTTAATACAGCTTATTTGTTTTCAGTGTTTCTGCTTTCAGTGGGAGTGTCATTTCTGTTCTGTTCCTGCTTGCTGGAAAATCTTCATTTTAGATATTTTGCAAGAGGAGGGCTGGTGAGTCTGAGCTGCCTTGCCTGGACTTCAACACAGTACCCCTGTTTGGCAAGAGAAAAAGTCAGGAAATCTGTTTAAAAAGTTTCTTTTGTTTTGGGAAGAGGTGTTTCTTCTCTTTTGCCCAGGAACATCTTCATGACTTCTAAAAAGAATGTGGATAAAGTAGCCACTGAGGTGGTTTCCATCTTGCAAGTGAAAGATGGCATGTTCCTGCAGCCGTCACTTGGTAAGCGAACAAGGTGTCAGGGCTGTTCTTTTCCACATGCTGGATTACTGAGGACCTTGCAGACAAATGGAGTGTAGTCCAGAGGGCAATAGCAGTAAAATGATAAAGGACTTGGAAAATGGAAATTGCAGGGGTGATAAAGAGGATGGAACATCTAGCACTTAGGAGATATAACTGCCTGTACATACATAAAGGGATATTACAGAGAAGAGAGACCAATTATTCTCTCGAGTCATCAAGGACAGAACAAGGCTAATAGATTTAGGATGTTGCTGGGAAAATGTCAGTTATACATTAGGAAATTCTTTGAGTAGAAGAACAATCAGGACAATGTATGACGCTCTCAAGTGGAATTGGGTTGGATTTCCATCACTGAACCTCTTCAAATGTAAGGCTAGACATCAGGCTGGTGTAATGGATCTTGATGTACCTTAAAGCCTACCAGAAGTAAAAGGCTTTGGTCCTGCAAACCGTCATGTAGGAGAAAAATCCTCACAAAACCTGAAGTTTTTGCTTGATTTAGAGTTGCCTGTATGGTGCCATATATCTTAATGAATCTTTAATGGTTGGTGGGATGTCCCAGCCCCTTTCCAAAGAAGCAAATTCATAGGTAGTAATTATTTACACAAACTGCAAAGCATGTAAATTGTGGATTTTTCCCTATCAAAATCCAAAACAATTTGTCTTGTCCATGAGAAACCTGATTCCATAAAGTATCTTTCATTTTCTGTATGAAGGTTAAGAATTGGTTTACATGTTTAAATCCCACAGAAATCTGACTTTCTTAAATTTATGTTCAAATGGAACATCTTCTTTGGTTGTCTGAATTTGATTCTTTATTGTGAGCTTTTTTAACCTAAATCTATGGGTTTTAGGCAACCTCCGAAATTCTGTGTTACACAACAGTCATTATGTGAAGAATTTCAATAAGTGGACAGAATAGACTACTGCCATTGTAAAATCCATACAATTGGTTTGTTGGCTGCGTCAGTATTTCAGGAGAATTTTTGTCAAGGACAGTCTTTCTGCTTTTATTAGTAATTGCTCAAGCTCATCAGAAACTCAAAAAAATTCTAATGAGTTTAATGAATCAAAACTTTCATTGCCCGCCTACCGCTACTCTTCTCATACTCCAGGGAAATTAAGGTGCTGGCAGTGGTTGATGAACAGGGTAAAATCACAACCCTTTCAAGAAATCAGACTTACAGCAGGAGATGGATTGAACACCACAGCTTTCCTTGTTTGAGAGAGACAGTACTGGAGATCCACCATGATGAAAAGGCTTCATACAAATTGCCAAAAAAGATCATCCTCTGTGTATTATATAGTTCTGTGAAATTCACAGGGTTGTTTGTCGTAACTCTAACACAATTTCAGCAAATCTAGAAGTTTTCCATTCTCCTAATTTTCATTTTGGGATCTACCCTCTGAACGGGTTATGATTTTTCATAGAAGATAGGAAAGTTCTGGATGCCTCTGAGCATCCTTGAGCTTGAGGATAACCTCCTTATTGTGATTTCAGATGTTTCTTTCTGGAAATCATATAACTTCCTTCAGTGAGTCAGTCATTTGGCCTTCAGGCTTTATTTACATTGCTATTTGCATCTCATTCTCTGTGGTACTTGGATCCAGGGTGTACTGCTAACCTTAAATTAACTACCTATGATAGTGTTTACTACAACAGCAATGGAAATACGCTTGTGTGTTCTTTGTGTTTTAGCAGACGGCAACTCTAAGCACCAGTTTTACGAAATCTTTTTTTCTTCAAGTTCTAAGTAGCTTATTTGGTCTTCTGATCTAAAAAAAGTAGCAGAGAATGTATGCTGTGATAATGATGAAAGGACTAATGAGATACCAAGGAAGTCTTTGGCAGTGTTATAAATAGATGAAAATGTGCAAGGGATAAGATCCAAAGTCAGATCTTCTTTCCCACAGAAGCAGGTTGCCACTTCTAGGATTTTTGCATGGGTTTCTTCTAACTGTAATATTAGAATTGGTATTGTGAGTTTCTTAAGGAAGTGTGCTATGTGCTGAATTTCAATTCCTAAAATCATTCTCTAGAGCTTCAAATAATACTGTCTATGTTTCGACAAGGTGTGTAAACATGAGTTTGTCTTTTCTCAGCAAGAGCCCTCTTTGTCACTTAAAGAAGTTAAAGATTATTTGCTATTTCATTTGCCAGTCCCTGACCTTTGTAACCCAGTTGGAGCACAGATTTTCTCTTTTAAACAGGAATGCAACACTTAAAAAAGGAGTCTGAAATGTGCTCACCTTCCTACCACGTGACAGTATGTTAGACTCTGATTTTTTCAGTTAATTTAACATTCAAATACAGTATTTTCTTACATTCAGCTAAGACTTCTCAGCTTTATGCAGTGTATAGGAACAAAAATCTACCCACAAAATCTACCACCCAAGTATTGCAGAGGACTGGGACTATATTTGCATTTAGGAGACAAATCAGGCACATTATTCTAGAATGGCCATAAAGCTGTCACAGCAATACCAACAACAAATGCAAAAAATTACTTCTCCTGTAAATCACCTCACTGCTGCTCCTTAGGAAATTCTCTAGCCAAAATTCAATTCCACATGTAGGAACACAGCACAACCTGGGGACTTGTGGATGTCACCACCTCTAGGGGTTTTTTTTGCATAAAAATTTACACTTCCTAGGACTAAACAGACATGAAATTTTCTCATGGGTGGCTCAGAAATTTCCTGCTTTCAGTCTGGGTAAAAAAGTTTTAAAGTTGAAAAATGAACAGTTCCTATAAACAATACTTTTTAAAATCATATATTCTTCAAAATAATTGTAGAATGAAGGCATAACTTGTGGTCATCCCTGTGTCTTAGGAGATGACTGGTATTTGGAGTAATGTTATTAGGAGGCATTGGATGAGGCAACTGGTATCACATTCAAGAGTTCCACTAAGATGTACCATTCAAGAAACCTTTTTTCCCTCTGACATAGAATATGCTGCCCTTATTAAGATTTTGAGAAAATATAATAAAAACTTAGATGTCAGAAATAGTACTAAGATGGTGTTAAAGCTGTCCCAAGAAAGAGGAATAAACCCCAAAATCCCAAACCCCAAAATAAACAAACAAAAAAACCCATGCAGATTTGTGGGTATACGTCACCAGGAAGCAAAGAAGGTTTTCAATGCTATTCTGAAAACCAAAGAAAAATCTTTTCCCAAAAGCTTTACATCCAGTCACCTCAGCTGAAGGTTTAAGCTTTGGGGTACCCATGAAAACCAGAACATTACTCCAAAGACTTCTTACTAGTAAGTAAAATTCTAAAGGAGAGAAATAGTCATTTGCTGATTCCATAAAATGCTTCTAATTAACTTTCATGGAGGACTAGATCTTTGCCTGTGGGTTAAGCATTTCTTTCTGGCTCATTTGCCCACTACATGTAGGATTTAGAGACAAAAACTGGCTGACTTTTCTTGAGTCTCAATTCAGGTTTTGGATGGGGCAATTACCAAGAGCAACTTCTGAGCCTCTGTTGGAAATGCATCCAAAAAATATATACAGAGGTAAAACTTATTCTGGACTTGCGAAAACCTCCCCCCAGTGATTGGAGTATCCCTTGAAAACCTAGCCCATTAAAATGTTAGAAATGTGAATGCTTTGAAATCACAGCTTCTTGGCCTGATCTTTAAAGGGAGATGTGCATTATTTAACCAGAAAACAGATATTTTGAGAGGAAGTCTGATTTTAAAAAATCACACCTGTGTTCTGAAAGGGGTGAGTTCAGAAAAGAAACAAACAAACCACAAAAACAAAACAAAACCAAACAAAACCAAACAAAAAACCAAACCAAACCAAACCAAACCAAACCAACAACAACCA